>JAJOOF010009222.1:0-37828 GCA_029582545.1 Solanum lignicaule | reverse complement strand
TTAGCATGATAATCTCCTTACCTACTACCTTATATCAAAGCATAAACTTAAGCTTTCCTCTTTCTTGCTTAACTATATGATTGAAGATGTTTTTGATCATGTCGAATTGCATTATGGCATGGTAATCTTATGTATTCTTGATGCAAATATTATCAGTATGGGCTACGTCTGCACTGAGGATTCCTGGGTTCTCAAACATTAGTTTGATGCTCCTTTAGTTAACACCTCCATTAAGGTAAAAGCTCCTTCTTCTTAGATTCTATTGGGCCTAGATACTGATATTATGACCATGCTTGCTTCCATGGAGGAAAAACTTGAGTCAGTCAAGGACATTCTTATTGGCACTAAATTTCAACTGTAAAAGGTCGAAAAAACCACTTAGTTCTTTTAGTAAAAGTTCTGCTTTATTTAAACTTACAGATTTAAAAGGAAGTTTTGTTTCATTACCTAGTATTTTTAAATGCTTCAACATGATTTTGAACTTCCAATGGTTAAGAAATTCTCACTCTAAGGAGATGGTTGTATTTCCTCTCCTAAAAATGCTTCTTCTATATCACACCTTAGTTTTAAGCTTATCTCGAGTTGTCGTGCAGTGAGAATTCAAATGTATAAATTTTATTTAAGATTAAAAGTAAGCTATACTAATATTGATTATTAGTTTCATGACAAAAAATAATACATATCAGAGTTAATGTCATGCATTAGTTATGATTGAGAATGAATGACATATTGGTATATGCTTGAAATGGAATCAAAAGCACATGCTCTCAATATATTATAACTGCAACTTACAAATTAGTAATACTTGACCATATGTTACCAATGATAGTTGGCAAGAAAGTTTAACCTGAGATCATGGTGATCAACGCTTGTCCAATATCACATACATTGGAAGAAAGGGCAGGAGACAGATTACTAATTCTAGGAAGAAATCCATGTGAGAAATGATTACTAATTTTCATATATATATATATATATATATATATTCAAATAGGTAAAGGTAATAATCTGGTTTGTGGATTTGAAATCTTATGTTTTTATATTAACATGTGTACTTTGTATTTTATGCGAGCAAATTCTACATATTTTTCTAGGATTAGTGAATATATGACTTGTAACCTTGTAGTCCAATGCCTATAAATTAGTTTTAGAAAGCCCCCAATATTAATGCTTGAAAATCAATTCGAGCATATAGATAAGAATTATGGGCTTTAATAAAGTTATATGGGTGGGGGTAGTACTTGTAAAGTGAAACATGTAATGACCTGTTCCTGTCGTTATGGAAAAGCTACTGGGGAAAAATTTGGGCCAGAAAACTTTTGAGTAGTGACTTGGGAATTCCTAGCCTAATCCAGATTAGGATGAAATCTAAGACAGGTGAGGTCTATGGAAATCAGGTAATGAATGAGATATTCAATAATGAATTTGATTACATGAATGGATAGCGAAGACGTTAAGGAGCTCGTACGACTTTACAGAATGGAATTTAAGCGAGTAGAACTCCAAAAAATGATCTTAGCGTGAACATGTACTTTTTGACTGTCAATGATTGAAGGTGTGTTGTGAAATGGGGTTTGGAATTCAAATTCTGATCTTTTGTCTCCGTGCAAGCCGCCGAGTTGGATTAATCCCACCAGGGTAGGGCTGCTGTGGCAGGATAGGGTCCGCCGGAGCGGGCCGGTCGCGACTTAAATCAGGGAAAATTCCCAATTTAGTTATTTTTCTGCAAACTTCGTTCTAAAGAGTTAGGATACGACCCAGGAAGAATATTGATAGTTTTCCACGACTTTTGGTGCTAAGGTAAGGATTTTACTCCCCTAATCCATTTTTCGATCCGTAGAACTTAGATTCATGTGTAATTATCTTTGGGGGAGGGTTTTGGCCTCAAGTTGATGGTGGGAAAAAGCCCTAGTTGCACCTTAGGATTATGGGTTTGGTCTTGGGTTATTGAGTTTGTTATAATCTGGATAATTAGACCTTAATTTATTGATCCTTGCGTTATATTAAGTGTTTGTATTTCCTCTCCTCAAAATTCTTCTTCTATCACACCTTAGTTTTAAACTTATCTCAAATTGTCGTGCAGTGAGTATTCACATGTATTAAATTTATTTAAGATTAAAAGTAAGATATTCTAATAATGATCATTAGTTTCATGACAAAAACAATACATATCAGAGTTAAAGTTCATGCATTAGTTCTCATGGAGAATGAATGTCATATAGGTATATATTTGAAATGGAATCAAAAGCTTATGCTCTCGATATATTATAACTGCAAGTTACGAATTAGTAATCTTTGACCATCCGCTACCAATGATAATTCGCAAGATAGTTTAACCTGAGATCAACATGGCGATCAAGGTTTGTCCAATATCACAGACTTTGGAAGAAAGGGCAGGAGACAGATTACTCATTTCTAGGAAGAAATCCATTTGAGAAATGATTACCAATTATCATATATATTCAAATAGCTAAAGGTAATAATCGGGTTTATGGATTTTAAATCTTGTGTTTTTATATTTACATGTGTTCTTTGTATTTTATGCGAGGAAACCCTGATAATCCAAATTATATCACAGTAGCAAATTGTACATCTTTTTCTAGGATTAGTGAATATATGACTTGTAACCTTGTAGTTTAATGCCGATAAATTTATTTTATAAATCCCCCAATATTAATTCTTGAAAATCAATTCGAGCATATAGATAAGAATTACGGCCTTTTATAAAGTTATATCGGTGGGGGCAGTTCTTGTAAAGTGAAACATGTAATGACCTGTTCCTATCGTTATGGAAAATTTTGGGCCAAACAAATTTTGAGTAGTGACTTGGAAATTCCTAGCCTTATCTAGATTTGGATGAAGTCTAATACATGTGAGGTCTATTGAAATCTAGTAATGAATGAGAGATTCAATAATGAATTTGATTACATGAGTGGATAACGAAGACGTTAAGGAGCTTGTACGACTTTATATAATGGAATTTAGGCGAGTAGAACTTCGTAAAATGATCTTACCGTGAACAAGTACTTTTTGAAAGTCAAGGGTTGAAGGTATGTTGTGAAATGGGGGTTTGGAACTCAAATTCTGATCTTTTGTCTCCGTGCAAACCACCAAGTTGGGATTAATCCCACAAGGGTGGGGCTGCTGTGGCAGGATAGGGTCCGCCGGAGCGGGCCAGTCGCGACTTAAGTCGGGGAAAAATCCCAATTTAGTTATTTTTTTGAAAACTTCGTTCTAAAGAGATAAGAGATGACCCAGGAAGAATATTGACTGTTTTCCACGACTTTTGTTGCTAAAGGTAAGGATTTTACTCCCCTAATCCATTTTTCGATCCGTAGAACTTAGATTCATGGGTAATTATCGTTGGGGGAGGGTTTTGGCCTGAAGTTGATGGTCGGAAAAAGACCTAGATGCACCTTAGGATCATGGGTTTGATCTTGGGTTATTGGGTTTGTTATAATCCGGATAATTAGACCTTAATTTATTAATCCTTGCGTTATATTAAGTGTTTGTATTTCTTCTCCTCAAAATTCTTCTTCTATCACACCTTAGTTTTAAGTTTATCTCAAATTGTCGTGTAGTAAGAATTGACATGTATCAAATTTATTTAAAATTAAAAGTAAGATATACTAATAATGATCATTAGTTTCATGACAAAAACAATACATATCAGAGTTAAAGTTCATGAATTAGTTCTAATGGAGAATGAATGTCATATAGGTATATACTTGAAATGGAATCAAAAGCGTAGGCTCTCGATATATTATAAATGCAAGTTACGACTTAGTAATCTTTCACCATCCATTACCAATGATATTTGGCAAGCAAGTTTAACCTGAGATCAACATGGCGATCAAGGTTTGTCCAATATCACAAACTTTGGAAGAAAGGGCAAGAGACAGATTACTCATCTCTAGGAAGAAATCCATTTGAGAAATGATTACCAATTATCATATATATTCAAATAGTTAAAGGTAATAATCTGGTTTGTGGATTTTAAATCTTGTGTTTTTATATTTACATGTGTCCTTTGTATTTTATGCGAGGCAACCCTGATGATCCAAATTATCTCACAGTTGCAAATTCTGCATATTTTTCTAGGATTAGTGAATATATGACTTGTAATTTTGTAGTTCAATGCCTATAAACTTGTTTCAGAAAGCTCCCACTATTAATGCTTGAAAATCAATAGAAAATAATTACAGCCTTTTACAAAGTTATAGTGGTGGGGGTAGTACTTGTAAAGTGAAACCTATAACGATCTATTCCCGTCGTTATGGAAAACTCAATGGGAAAAAATTTGGTCCAGAAAACTTTTCAGTAGTGACTTGGCAATTCCTAGCCTAGTCCAGATATGGACGAAATCTAAGTTAGGTGAGATCTATAGAAATCTGGTAATGAATGAGAGATTCAATAATGAATTTGATTACATGAGTGTATAGGCAAGACGTTAAGGAGCTCGTACGACATTATAGAATGGAATTCGAGCGAGTACAACTCCCGAAAATGATCTTAGCGTGAAAAGGTAGTTTTTGAACGTCAAGGGTTGAAGGTGTATTGTGAATTAGGGGTTTGGAACTCAAATTCTAAGCTTCTGTCTTCGTGCAGGCCGCCGAGTCAAGATTAATCTCGCCAGGGTGGGGCCGCTATGGTTGGATGGGGCCCGCTGGAGTGGGACATTCGTGACTTAAGTCGGGGAAAAACCCCAATTTCATTATTTTTCTACAAACTTCATTCTAAAGAGTTTTGAGACGACCCATAATGAATACTTAACATTTTTCCTCGACTTTTGGTGCTAAAGGTAAGGATTTTACACCCCTAATTAGTTTTTTGATTTGTAGAACTTAGATTCATGGGTAATTATCATTGGGGGATGGTTTTGGCCTGAATTAGATGGTGGGAAAAAGCCCTAGCTGCACCTTAGGATCATGGGTTTAGTTTTGGGTTATTGGGTTTGTTATAATCTAGATAATACTTTAATTTATTGATCCTTTCGTTATATTTATTATTTGTAGACCTAGAACAAGTGAAAAGAATCTGAAAAGAGAAGATTCAAGTACCTTATGTTTATTCAAGCATGGTTTCGAGGTAGGTGATGAGTTGATTTCATGTTTGTGTAATATACATTGGTAATTGATTCATTGTAATGCATGCATGTATGTGAATAAGGCACTATTGATCAAACTTAATGAAATGAGTATGAATGAACAATTGTATGCCTGATTGTATGATTATAAGAATGTACATTATGAGTGTGATTGTGGTTATGTTGATTGGATCGGGTGTCACATTCCGACAAATATATTAGACCGGTTGTCAAGTTCCAACACATATATTAGATCAGGTGTCAAGTTTCGACACATACATTGGATTGGGTGTAACATTTCGATACACAAATTGGGATCGGGTGTCACGTTCCGGCACACTAACAGTTTTGGTATGGGTTCCATGAGAGGACCATTATATTGTCATATATATTTGTTATTGAGAATATGCAAATGTACATTGCTCCTGAAATGATAACTGTATATATATTCTGTACAAGTCATGTTTACTATGTTGTGACTGCTTATATATGTTTCGCTTACTGGAGTATCCACGTGATCATACCAATACACTGTGGTTGCGTACTGATATTGCACTTGCTCATTCTTTATTGAGTACAGGGCATCTTCAGGCGGCTATGGATAGACCTCAGCTAGGAGATAACTGAACAAGACCTGATTCAGGGTGCCATGGATCCTTCGTTTTTGTTTATTCCATTCTTTTTGGACTCAAACTATTTTAATAGGTTTTTCTTATGTTAGTTTCGGGGTTCTACCCCTTTTTCTTAGAGTTGTTGAACTTAGAGTTTCGGTACAATGACTTTCAGGTTCTAGGGGTTGTTTTCAACAATAGTTTTGATAGTTGTTTTGGTTAAACTTTGGAGTTTACAGGAACTCCATATTTCTTTAGACATTTAAACCTGCTTCCGTATCTTTAAATGCCTTAGCTTTTTGATAATTTGCTTAGTCGGGTTGTAGTAATGGTTCTCCCAACGGAGGGTTAATGTGGGTGTCAATCAGGACGGTCTGGGTCGTGACAACGTTGGTATTATAGCCCTAGGTTCATTCATCTCATTGTACCAAAACGAGTCTAGTAGAGTCTTCCAGAACGGTACAAAGATGTCTGTACTTTTCTTCGAGAGGCTATAGGACTTTAGGAAATATCTTTGTTTCTACTCTTTGCATGCTATTACTTGAATCCAATTGGTATCTGGATGATACAAATTGGTATTTTTGCTTCACGCTGTGGTCCAAACTAGAGCAACAGAATTGGTAACACCAACACTAGCAAGAGAGTATGTGTCCTCTAAAATAAGCATGTCAATGTAGGCATGTAATGATTAATGACCAACATTATTTTCTTGTTGATTGGCATGGGCTGCTTCATAAGAGGAATAAGTAGAGTGATTTGGTGTTAAGGTTATGATTTAGCAAGGGAGACACTAGAATGTGATGGTGGTCTAATGTTGAGTGCCGACTAGTAAATGCACTACTCATGACTTTGGAAATATTTTGTAGATTTTTTTATCGAGAAGTATATACCCTGAACTTTGAGGGATAGGAGGAGAGATGAGTTCTTGAATATAGAGCAACATAATATATTTGTTGCAACCTATAAGGCCAAATTTTGTGTTTTATCCAAATGTGGGACTCCATTTTGCTTCAGTCAAAAAGAGCGAATTCGTGTATGGATGGGGGCATCAAGTACATCATAAACTTTATCAAATCCTAAGGAAAACTGAATTGACACATATGAATAAACACAACACAAATTAAACAAAATAGTAGTCATCCGGTCACAAACAAAAATAGTGCTTGTGATCATTGCATTAGATGCCTCAACCTCGATCTTGCCTGGAAAGGCATAAAACTGAGCCATATCATCTTGACGGGCAACCTTCTTGCCTGGATGCACTTCCCTTTACCTGCATTACAACTTCCCCGGCCTCGCTGATTTCCTACTCACCTACCTTGTGGACTTTCTCTGCCATTACTATTATTGCCCGCTGGTACCACTGCTTTGGTCTGCTGTGGCACGGGGTCAGACAGGCGTGGATGGGGACAATCTCTCCTCATATGTCCAGGTTCTCCACAATTGTAACACACTTAATAACTTAACCAAGTAAGCATCACTGCTATCACAGTAGTCGTATCATGACCCTCTTTGATATACACTCAATTTTGGAAATTGTAGTAGAGATTCTAAGCTCAATTGTCACAACATAATTTCATCAATTACTAAGCAACCCATACATCTTATGCAATCAATACTAAATGCATTTTCAAAAGTAATGGTTTTCATTATCTAGTCGTTCCTTACAAAACTTCATGAATATTGTCACCTATAAGCTTGAATCTGCAAATCTGACCTTAATCCCTTCACCCATGTTTATCGTGCTTTTCCTGTTATGTTTATGGGTTTTTAGACTTGGACCGATTTGGTTATTTTGGATATGACTGACTTTGTAATAATCTTAGGCTTGACTTGGTTTTCCCCCTATTATGTTGTGCTTAATTATAGTACTAAGTCGGTAAATCTAGAGATTCCGGGTAGCGAAAGGTTAGAGTGGGAAGGGGTGTACAAGCCTAAGACAGCTAAGGTCATAATTTTGGTGCGGGCTAGGAAACTGGTGGGGCAGGGGTGTTGGGCTTATTTGGCTCATATTCGTGATGTTGATGATGAGTCTCCCACTATTGAGTCTATTCCTGTAGTGTCTAAATTCAAGGAAGTGTTTCCTACCAATTTGCCTCGTATTTCTCCGGATAGAGATATACATTTCTGCATTGACTTAGAACCTCGCACTCGCCCCATCTCCATTCCTCCTTATCGCAAGGCTCTGGCAGAATTGAGAGAGCTTAAAGCTCAAATCCAGGAGCTTCTTGATAAAGTTTTCATTCGTCCTAGTGCTTCCCTATGGGGTGCTTTTGTCTTGTTTGTTAAGAAGAGGATGGTAGTATGAGGACTGTCGATTTTATCTTAAGCCATAAAGGAGTGGATTGATACCGGAATGACAAGCTTATGGATAAAGAAAGTACCATTGAATATACTTGGGTGAAGGCAATTGAAGATTTTAGTAATAAAGTGGATATAAAATTGTGTTAGTCCTTTGAATTTTATGAGTATACCTTAGTTTGAGATATCATGTCGATGAAAAGGTTGACTTCGTAGTGATAGCAGGGCTAACTGAGCATAATAGTCATAAGAGTTCGTGATGGGATGCAACTATATAATAAGATTGTTGGTTAAGCACATTTTGTATAGTAATTACGACTTGCGAGTATCTAAGGTTGTGGTTTTCTAATATATGGTGAGTAGCGTGGTTGTATGGAAAGTTTTGAGAGATGGTGGGACACCACTAAAATAGAATTTTAATGAGCTAGAGTCATAATGAAGAAAAAAATAGTGGTATGTAGTAAAACCTTTAGAGAAACGCGAGAGCAAGAATATTTTATTTGATTGCAAATGTTAAAGAGATATCTTCAGAGGGGTAGATAATTGGGTTCAGAGACACGTGATTTCATTCATTTTGTTATTGCTATGGTAATAGTGTCACAAGTCAATCAGAGGTAAAAACTATTGAAAAAGACTTGAGAAATGAGTGCACGAACATTAGCTCGAGTGTGATGATAAGTGCTTTGTTTTTGTTTTTGAGTGTAGTAATAAGTACCATTGAATTTTTAGGGAAAGATATTGTAAGATCGATTAAGATGCGATCAATGATAAGCGAAGAAAAAAGAATTCATAAAATTCTTCAAGCTATAAGCTAATGTTGTATAAGGGGATGTTGTTATACAATTGAATTTACAATTCAAAGTTTTCATTGTAAGTCTACATTCGTGGTGATATATTTTTTCAAGGTATGAATTTGTAAGGGGTGAAATGAGCATTTGAAAGGACTTACACCTGGGTTGAGTCGTAAAGTTTATTACTGTTGATTGTTAGAGTACCTATGAAAGGTTTTCACTTAAAAGTGTTTGTTTAAAATAAGGTAAATGGTCGGAGTGTTTATGATGGTTGTTAGTATTAAGAGTGTGGGCATCAGTGGAATGATGTGAGGAGTATGTGGAGTCAACTGAATGGAAATGACTGGTATCGACTCTTTAGAGGAAAACCTTTAGTGTTATTCCGTAAAATTTTTATGTGACCATATATTTCATTTTGTTCATGGCGGTGAGTATGATTAACTAGCTATGCTCACATGTGCTTTCACTTTTGTGGGTGGATCCCTAGTGGTGGATCAGGTGTACCGACCCTACCATGTTCACTTGGTGGAGTGGGATGATTGGCAAGACTTGGTTATTTCAGCTGATATATATTTGGTGATGTCTTGGAGTTGTTAAAGTATTCTAGTGGTTCTACATGTACCACTTTGCTTATGAGAATTTATAGAAGAGCTACCATGTGTATTTATAGTTGTCCGAAAATCTTAATATTCATCTAGTCGTTGAGGTCATGTATCGATTATGTGTTGTTGAAAGTTGTTATCATTGGGTCCAATTCTACTATTCTTAAGGGTAATCTACAATCAAAATTACTAATCTAGTATTTTGATAGTTTTGTTAGAGGATTTGTATGCTTGGACATATCCCTCGAGGGGTGGTGTCTTGATTATTTCTTCTTTAGTTAAATAAGTTTGATTCTCACTTAATGAGTACCTCATGTCTAAAAATCAAATTTTTATAACTTAAACTCATGGAAAGTTCATGTCGTGAGAAGGAAATATAAATAAGATCTATGATGGTTTGTGCATTATGAAGGGATTGATGAGGTTTGGTAAGCAAGGTTAGCTTAGTCCGAGGTATATTAGGTCGTTTGAAGTTCTTAAATTTGTGGGAGAGGTATCCTATAAATCGGCTTTGCCCTAGGGTTATCGGGACTGCACCCGGTATTTTATGTGTTTATGTTGAAGAAATATCATAATGATAGAAACTACATTATTCGTTGGGATTCGGTCTTGCTTAATGAGAATCTATCTAATAAGGAGGAGCCTATAGCCATTCTAGATAGGGAGGTTTTAAAGTTAAGGTCAAAGGATATTGCATTTGTGAAAATCAACTGGAAGCATCGTCCGATTGAGGAAGCTACTTGGGAAACTAAGAAGGACATGCAAGACAAGTATCCCCAGCTATTCGACTATTGAGATACTGCTCTACTCTTACCTTAGCCAAATTTTTCCTAGTTTATCACTCGGGAACGAGTGATAGGTAAATTGGTATCTATTGTAACGACATGTTCCTGTCGTTATGGAAAATCCAATGGGGAAAAAGATGGGCCAGAAAACTTTTGAGTAGTGACTTGAGAATTCCTAGCCTAGTCCAGATTTGGACGAAATCTGAGTCAGGTGAGGTCAAGAAAAAATTGGTAATGAATGATATATTAAATAATTAATTTGATTACATGAGTGGATAGCCAAGACGTTCAGGAGCTCGTACGACTTTACGAAACCGAATTCGAGCGAGTAGAACTCTCAAAAATGATCTTAGCATGAACATGTAGTTTTTGAATGTCAAGGTTTGAAGGTGTGTTGGGACATGGGGTTTGGAACTCATATTCAGAGGTTCTGTCTCCGTGCAAGCCATCGGGGCGACATTAATCCACCTAGGGTTGAGTCGATATGGCGGGATGGGGTCCGCTGGAGTGGGCCAGTGGCGACTTAAGTTGTGGAAAAACCCCAATTCTGTTATTTTTTTCTGCAAAATTTGTTCTAAAGAGTTACAAGACGACCTAGGACGAATTCTTGACAGTTTTCCATGACTTTTGGTGCTAAATGTACGGATTTTACTCCTCTAACCATATTTTGGATCCATAGAACTTAGATTCATGGGTAATTATCATTGGGGGAGGGTTTTGGCCTGAAGTTGATGGTGGGAAAAATCCTTAACTGCACCTTAGGATCATGGATTTGGTCTTGGGTGATTGGGTTTGTTATAATCCGGATAATTAGACCTTAATTTATTGATCCGTGAGTTATATTAATTGTTTGTTGACCTAGAACAAGCGGATATAATCTGGAAAGGGAAGATTCAAGTCAAGCATGGTTTCGAGGTAGGTGATGGTTTGATTTCATGTTTGTGTAATATATTTTGGTAATTGCTTCATTGAAATGCATGCATGTAAGTGAATGAGGCACTATTTATCAAACCTAATGAAATGAGTAGGAATGAACAATTGTACGCCATAAATCAACACTTCATTGTATGATTATGAGAATGTACATTATGAGAGTGATTGTGATTGTGGTAATGTTGATTGGATTGGGTGTCACGTTCCGACACATATATTGGACCATGTGTCACGTTCCGACACATATATTAGACCAGGTGTCACGTTCCGACACATATATTAGATCAGGTGTCACGTTTCAACCCATATATTGGATTGGGTGTCATGTTCCGACACACTAATTGGGATCATGTGTCACGTTCCAGCACACTAACTGTTTGGGTATGAGTTCCATGAGAGGACCATTGTGTTGTCATATCTATTTGTTATTGAGAATGTGGAATTGTACATTGCTCCTGAAATGATAACTCTATATATATTTTGTACATGTCATGTTTACTATGTTGTGACTGCTTGTATTTGTTTCGCTTTATGGAATAGTCGCATGATCCTACCTGTAAACTGTGGTTGTGTACTGATAGTGCACTTACTTGTTCTTTGTTGAGTGCATGGCATCTTGAGGTGGTTACAAATAGACCTCAGCTAGGAGATAACTAATCGAGACCGGATTTGAGGGTGATCCAGTTCTTTGAGGCTGCCATGGATCCTTTATTTTTGTTTAGACCATTCTTTTCGGACTCAGACTGTTTAAAAAGGCTTTGCTTATGTTAGTTTCGGGGTTGTACCACTCTCTCTTAGAATTGTTGAACTTAGAGTTTTGGTACAATGAGTTTCAGATTCTAGGGGTTGTTTTCCGCAATATTTTGATAGTTATTTTGGTTAAACTTCGGAGTTTAGGGGAACTTCATATTTCTTTAAACATTTAAACAAGCTTCCGTATCTTTAAATGCCTTAGCTTTTGGATAAGTTGCTTAGTCGGGTTGTAGTAATAGTTCCGCCACCGGAGGGATAGTGTGAGTGCCAATCACGACGGTCTGGGTCGTGACAAAACCCTAAACTCATAGCTCATAAAGTAGTGTGTTGTTCTAACTTCTCTCTCTTTTATCTCGTTAGGAGGCCACCTAGCTATGTAAAGACTAAAGAATTTTTGATTGAGGTGCCATTAATTTCTAATTGTGGAAAGTCTGAATTTGTATTATTTATATTACAATTTATTCAATGTTTTTCTCTGTGATATAATTCCTAGTTTGTTTTTAATAGGTATGAATTGTTTAATATTGAATGGAATTTAACATTAAATAATTACTCATTTATATAGATAGACTTTTTTATCATTACTCTATCCATTATTAACACATAACCACTATCTTCAACTTTTGAGGCACGATCTTGCTCCAATAACCATCCACCACGAGCATCGACAACCACTCAATGCATTGTGGTAGAAAATGGATAGCTTTGGCTATTTTTGGGCGGATTAAGATGATCTGAAATAATAGATGGGTTAACGCCCAACCTAGTCCAAATCGGTCTTGGGCTAAGATATGATGGGTCAAGTTGGGCTGAATGGTGTGTTATAACCCAACCCATCCAATTTGACTCAACTTTTTTGTTTCCTCTTATACATATTTAAAAAAAATTGTACCCAAATATCTCAAAAATATTCTACATAAATAATTAAGTATTACTCCCTCCATCCAAATTTATATGATGTACTGTGATTAGAGACATATTTTAAGAAAGAAAAAAGGACTTTTAAAACTTGTGGTCTAAAAGAAGTCATAAATATTTTTGTTGCTATAAATCTTTTTATTAGGGATAAAATGAATAATTTAAAATCATATTAGTGTAATACTATGAACGGTAAATTCATCTCGACCGAAAAAATATCAATAGAGGGTTCATATTATTAGGAAAAACCATTCAAAGCACTTTCTCGAAATCTTTCAAGGAAAACCGAAAATTAAAACCAATTTACAGGAGAATCAACACTATCAAATATAGGATGAACTGATAATATCTAACGAAAAAGAAAGGGAATCACTATAATGAGTAGTGGACCGTACTTACAATAATTATTTGATAACAAATCAATAAGAAGAAAATTAATGAAAAATTATCAACCTAACTCATTTAATTTTAGAAAATTGTTGACGCAACGTGGAAAGATAAATTACCTTGGAGTAACCATTAAGCATATCTTGTACAAAACAACCAGAAGGGCGCCTCCTACAATTTTCAATTTTACATTGACATGAGCCTTATTGAATTGTGTCAAGAGATAATTCCACAACAACCTAATTACCTATATGATGTTGGTGGCAGAAGCGGAGAAATTTTATTTCACGAATAGGGACAAAATAAAACATAATTTGAAATTATATTTGAATATGAAAATCAATACTTTCTAGATCCTATTTAGTTTTCATTTCTTATACTAAGATTTAGAAAAAAAATTGAATCGCACATTCCAACACTATTTCAAATTATTTCTGATCTTGTCCCTATTCGTGAAATATAATTTCTCCGCTTCTTCCACCAACATCCTATAAATATTAAGGTTGCTGTGGGTTTGTCTTTACAAAATCAAAAAAGGTTCATGTAAATATAAATATGGGAATCATGGGCGGGGTCCTTTTGGTTGGATTGTGCAAGATATTCCTAATGGTTATTCCAGGGTAATTCAAATTAATTAATCTTCCCACTCTCTGTCTCGTGTAGGCCTCAACAATTTTCTAAAATTGTTTGATCTAGGTTGATTATTTTTTATTAATTTTCTTTTTGTTGATTTTGTCACGAACCAAGCCTATAACCTGGACGTGTACGGTACTCGAGAACCATTGTTGGTCCCCAAGCGAACCCTCATCCAGGATGACTACAAGCGGAAGACTAACTCAAGCATACAAAGCTTAAAAGTAAATAAAATTCATTGAACTCAATTACAAAATCTTTAACTCTGTATAAAATAATATATTTAACTCGCCAGATATAAGCAATTCAAATCTTTAAAACATATAAAAAAATAAATGAAACAGACTTCTTAAATACTATAGTCTATCTATGAAGCCTCTAAATGACAAAGATGGAAGTCGGGACAAGACCCACGACATCCTTACAGAATTGAAGAGTAAATGAAATCCTCTGGAAGAAAGGAGGCTCACCATAGCTAACTAGAACTGCAAGTGGTATCAACGAAATGCCTGTTGATGATCCCGAATACTGTATCTGCATCATGAAACGATGCAGGCTAAATGGTTCATTATATGGAATGTACGAGCATGTACAGGGAATTCTAAAGCATAAACATAAGCTTGAACTTGATAAAAAGGAAACATACTTACCTCCTCTCAACTCACTCAACTCAACTCAACTCAAGAATAAGATACTCAACTAAAAGATTAGATACTCAACTCAAAGATATGATATTCAACTTAAAGGTACTCAACTCAAGATACTCAACCTTAGATCAACTCAAGATAAAGCAACAATAATAGACGCAATATATAGAAACATTTAAAACAATAGATAGCCACTCAATGTATTGAAGAGTACAATAACAACTCAATTTGAATATATGAATAAAATATAACTTTGTGGGAGATTCTCTAACTGACAACCATCACCATGAGCTATGTGATGATACCACGCCTCGCCCATGCTGCTAGACTTGTCCTATACTTTGCCAGGGTATAAAACCTCTCAACAAAGTGGATCCACTAGTCTATGCTAAAAAGCATTAGGGAATCATCTAAAAAGTATGACCCTTTCTACCCACATTGACTACATGGTTTATGGAGACTTGAGTTATCTGAACTCGTCCCCATATTGATGATTAATACTACTCCCAAAAATATACTCAGCTCATATGTTTAAAAACATAAGTCTTTCTGTGGTTTGAAATTATTACTCACAATCTTTCTCTAAAAAGAGATGTTACTCAAACTGCTCAAAACTCTTTCGTAAATCTCAAATTTCCTCCTTTTTTAAATGTGAAAACATTTACTCTTGGGACCACTTAGTTCCCACATATCATTTTAAAGAAAATGAACTTGACTCTACTCCTTCTAAACTCAAGTCTTAAAAAAAGTTTAGAAAAATTTGTAAAAAGACTTCTCAGAATAAAGTTCATGCCGTCTTATGGGCGTGAACGACTCAGTTTGTTGTTTTCAATAACAATACATAGAACTCAATACTCGAGACTCAACAACTCAGAACTCAAGGACTTCAATGGTAATACTCATTTCAACAATGCTCAAATCAGAGGGTTCTTGCAGAATTATGGGTATGAACTACTCAACTCAAGGACTCCAAGAATCTTCTGATCAGCTCCAGACTGCTCGACTTATAGGGCTCATGAGGAATTCTGGGCATGAACAACTCCACTCAAGGACTCCATAGGTAAGATGTAATAGTCTCATGATTAGTAAAAAAATCTCAAAAGGGATTAGGAACTCAATACTCAAGACTTAGAACTTGATGATACTACTCCGCTCAAAGATACTCAACTTATGGAGTTCATGCAGAATTATTGGACATGAACGACTCGACTCGAAGGTATGAATAACAATATGGAACTCATGTATACAACTTTTCTCATTCTCATACTTACTTGCTCAAAACATAACTCAAAATCTATAGTTGATCTAAAAGGATTCACAATTGAACTCAAAGGCTTTCTTGAAGTTTACTCTTAACTCTCTCTTGAATTTGAATTATGAATTCAAGGTTAGTATTCAAGTTGTGAATGATTTCTAGGTGTTTAGAAGTAGTTTAGAGTGTTTAGAATCAATAGGTGTTGAAGGTACTCTTTTAAAAGACTCAGACGGGCGAAACGATGGAGAATGGGTGGGGGCAAGTAACCCTGGCACACTCAGTGGTGCAGAGTTCCAGCCCTCTAGCTACAGAGGTGTGGTTGGGGCACATTGGTTGGCATAGGGCGCCATTCCCCAACCCAGAAAACCCCGACGACTTTCTTTGCTCATTTTCTAACCCTAGTTCACCTAGATTCGAACGATTTCTTCCCCAATCACTTGGATTCGATTTCTCCACATAAGTACACACTAATCTACTGAATACATCCCTCAAAACACTCACTTTCATCTCAAGAAATCATCAAAACCCCAACAAAATAAGATTTAGAATTAAACTTCAAGAACGAACATTAATCTTTCAATCTTTATGGACGAATTCAAATATGAAAATCATGTTTGGCATGTGGGTGAATGAACCCAACACTATGAAAAATTACATACCTCTTAGGGATCAAACCCATGGCGAAAATCCGCAACAAAACTCAAGAACCTCGACGAACGCCTTGATCCTTTCCTCTTTTCTTTTATTTTCTCTTCTTGAACTCTAAACTAAAACTCTAGGCGTATATTAGGGTTATAAAACTGAACCCAATTTGATTAGATCATTAAAACCTTACTAAAAATGAATTAAATCTGACTGGGTAAGGAAAAGACCAAAATATCATTTACTATTTGTGGGTACTTTTCTTAACTAGATAGCTTGACTTCAAACAGGCATATCTCACTCATCCAACCTCAAAACTTAGAAAACTCAGTGGCATTAGAAAGATTATTCAAAGACCTTTCATTAGATATCTTACAGGCCACCTAACTCATGTTGTACTGAATGTTATGGTTGTTTGATGTTGATCCAAAACTTAGAAGAACTTAGGAATGACTTGAATAAACTATCTTTAGTTCATTTTGGAACTCTAGGTGCTACATCAAGTGACCTTAGCACTCAAGAAATTTTAAAGTCCTCAGTAAAATCCTACTCACAATGAAGGATGGTACAAGTCTTAACTCAAAATTTTTCTGAGGTGTTATATTATCTCCACCTTGGGATCATTCGTCCTCGAATGAGAGCTGGACTGGGTATGGAATGGAGTTACTGTTACTAAGATTTGAGTCTAATGGTACGCTCTAACTATATTCAATTAACCCAAATCCTTAGGTTCGGGTTCTACACCTCTCTATAGGGAATCTCATCTCAAGACTATTACTCCTTACCACCACATGGAAGCTTAGTACTCTAACAAACTCTTTCCAAGCCAACTAAGGGCTCTCATTTAACTATTTCTCATAGTAAAACCTCATCCTCCCCTTTTGTATCCTTCGATGGAATTATTACACCATCATCATCATGATAAGATCATTAACCTTCTCCTTTTAAAATCACTTCACTACTAAAAGACCTCTGAAAAGATAATATAGCAAAGAAAGGTATGTGGTCAGTACTTTAAATGTACTGAGTATGTGAGACATGCATTATACAATTATGCTAAACATGCTCAATATGAAATGTTGAACTAAATACAACCGGCATATATAATTTGGAAGGCAATGACAAAGTAGTAAGACATGCAACTGATAAGTACTAAACTGATATAACTAAGTAAAACGTCAATGCAATAACTAAAACTGAACCTTGGGAAATACTAGTAATCGACAAATAACAATGTGTTCAAAACACAGAATTCGATGTACAATCCCCATAAAAAAGGGCCCAATATACCTTACTAAGGTATAAATGTTTATTTTATCTGACGTAGAACAACTAAATTTAGAGCATGCACCAAGAAGGGATACCTAGGCCTACACTATCACGTAGTTCTGGGACTTCGGTAGACTGACCCTAGTCTGAATTGATGTTAAATACAAGTCCTAACTGAACATAAGTGATTATATCCTAAGAATGATTTTATAATCATGGATGCCGTACTTGACTCCATACTACTAATAAAAAAATTATAAGAAAACTTATCCAAGATCATTGATGGTATTTTGAGTACCATATTAACGGGAACTTACTTTTTGAAATATGTTCAAAAGCATATGGATGCTATTCATGTCATATACCTTACTGTTATAAGCCGAAGCTCCTTGTCTATGAGATGAATACACATATATAAGTCATGTATTTTTAATCGTGAGACTTGTACGTGTATGGGACACTTGATATGGCTAAATTAAAATGCATAAAAGTAATGTAAATGAACTGAGATTTAGAAATGAATCTATAAGACTGGACCTAAATCCTAAATCATGACTCATGAAAATACTAATAGTCTAATAATATATATTACCTGAAAATACCCTTAATTGTATACTTTATCGGAAATCAACCTGACGGTTTGCAAAAATTATAATATTGAAGCTTACTTTGATCTATGAAACTGACTAATAGGCACTTTATCTAAAATAATTCTAAAATATGTGGAAAATGATAAACTGAGTAAAACGCAAATCATGATATTTATTATATTGTGAAGGAAACATGCAATTTAAAACAACATAATCTAGAGACATGAAATATCTATATTTTGAAGGTTCATGAAAATATACTTAAGTTAGGATACTAAATCATACGGAAAACATGTATTTATAGACTATTTGTGAGAAGAGACTTAAATAAAAAGACATTCATGCTTTTTGTAAAACCCTAGATTTTCAAAGAAATGAAATACTAGAGAACTGAGTTCACTTTCGGAATTAATGGGTGGAGGGATACTGTTATGCCCTGAGCCTACACCATGAATGTGGTTGTCAATCGGGGACCATTTCTGGTCCCCAAAAGAACCCGTGGCCTGGCTGATAATTTGGCGGAAGACTTAACTCACGAAATAAAGAGCTTTAAATTGAGAGTTTAACTCATTTATCTCAAATAAACTTAACGCAATAGTCTGAATGTACTTAACATGATAAATATAATAATTTGCAAAACATCTAAAAATAAAAGGGAAATATTAAGTAACTCTTGAACTCTAACTATCTATGAAGCCTCTAATGTTTAAGATATGTTTCAGGAAAAGACCCACGACGCCTCAAAACAACTAAACTGAAAGTAAATGTGAAATCTTCCAGAATGTAAGAAGGCTCACAAAATCATTATGTAGTGTAGAGTCATCTCAACGAAGCCCGTGTTGATGATCCTGAAAATATGTGTTTGCATCACCAAAAGATGCAGGTCGAATGACGTCCATACATTGAATGTAACCGTATGTTACATAGCTGATGCGAAATGGTTGAAAGAAAGGATAGTAATAGATAAAATATACCCAAGTTGAATGTAATGAGATAAAGGAGTTAAATCATTTAAGCTTTACAACAACTTACTCATCTCTAAACACAATATAATAAATGATATATGAAAATACACTTTAACTTTATATGGGAGATTCTCTAACCGACAACCATCACTTTTAGCTATGTGATGATACTGCATCTTGTCCACACTACCAGAATTGTCATATATATACCGTGCTAGGGTATAAAACCTCTCAACTAAGTCGATCCACTAAACAAGAAGGATTCATCTAAAAAGTATGATCCTTTACCCATGTTGGCAAGACATGGTTTATAAGGATTTAGAGTTGTCTGAACTCATTCCCGAATTAGTGCTCAATACTAATCCCGATAATTATATACTCATGCTCAAATGTATAAGATATAATCTTTCTCTTTTTTTAGGTAATCACTCAAAATACCCTCTTAAAAGAGATAATTCTCTAAAGAAACTCTAAACCCCTAAACTCATCTAGAAATCAATGTTTCTCTTTCTCAATGTAACAAATATGATACATTTGAGACTACTTAGTTCCCTTATACTATTTCTCAAAACTCCTCTTTGCTTTCTAAGAACTCAGTTTAAGACATTTACGTTTGTTTAAAAGATTCTCAATAAGAACTCAATGAATACTCATGGAAAGTGTTCATGTTGAAAAATAAACATGAACAATCAACTCAATAAATCTCAATGCACAATATTTAGCAATACAATAATTTGGAACTCAAGAAATCAGAATTCAACATTAACTCATCTCTAGAATACTCATATCGAAGGATATAACTCTAAATTACTCTTTTACTGATTTGAAAGTAGTTGTAGGGAGAAACTAGCCCAACATTATGATAGCCTTACATACCTCGAAGAACAAAGTTCTTAGCAAAGTCAATAAAGCTCAAAGAATGCTTGAAACCCTAGCTTTTTCTACTCTTGGAACCTTGCTCTAAAGACTTGAAGTATTAATAAATGTAGAAGAACTGGCTAGCACTATCTAAGCCCTTATATAGGTGTAAAACTGTCGTTCTTTAGGCTTAGAATAGGGGTTAAAATGACATAGCTTAGGTATTAACCACATAGGAAACGACCAAAATAGCAATGACATAAGAAAGTTGTTAGGTGACTTATATGGAAGGCTAGACGGTATATACAAGAGCTCACTGGCCGTAAAGAAAACTGTGTAGAGGACCTTAAGTCTGGCAATCTTTCACGGCAGGAATGCCTTCCCTCTACATCCTGTACACTTCTAAGCGGACTGCATAGGCATCCGTACAAGTGAGGACAAATTCCTGTTTCCTTAAACAGTAGACCACTATCCCTAAACGGCTAGTGGTGCCAAAAACTAATCACTTAAGGTGTCGTGAAGGGTCCCTGGCCACTTTTAGGCTTGTTGACTTGCCCATTAATTCACTTTTACCTTTTCAAATCCCGAGGTGTAACAATATCTCCCCTTTGGAAACATTCATCCTCAAATAGAACTCAAGATAGCATAAAAATAGTAGGAAAGAAACTATCATCCCAATATGGGCATAAAAAAACAACATACACTCAACATATCTAAATGAAAGAGTGCCTTACAACGAGTTAGTACCTTGGATTGGAGCTGAGTCGGAAGAAATGAGATGAGGGTAACTCTTTTTCATATCCTCATAGGCTTCCTCTGTAGCCTCCTCAACAAATTAGTTCCTCCACAAGACTTTGATTGATGTAACCACTTTGATTCTCAACTTAGTAAATTGGAATCTCCTCATAGGATAGACTATCCTTTACTCCAATAGTCTCAATCGGCACAATTAGTGAACGATCACCCAAACACTTCTTTAGCATAGAAATATGAAATATTGGACGGATAGTTGCTAACTTTGGTTGTAGCTCCAACTCATACGCTACATTACCAACCCTCTTGGATATTTAGTAAGGACCAATGTAACGGGAACTGAGCTTTCCTTTCCTACAAACCTCATAAGATCCTTCATAGGTGAAACTTTTAGATATACACAATCCTCAACCTCAAAATCCAAATATATTCTTCTAATATCAGTATAGGATTTCTAATGATTCTACAGTGTTATCAAGTTCTCTTGATTTGTCTTCACCTTCTCCATAGATTGATGAACAAAATCTAGTCCTATCAGCTCAACTTCACAACCCTCAAACCAACCTATAGGATATCTACACCTTTGACCATATAAGGCCGCATACAGAGCCATTTCAATACTTGAGTGATAGCTATTATTATATACAAACTCAATAAGAGGCAAGTGGTCATTCAAATTACCTTTGAACTCCAAGACATAAGCTCTCAACATTTCCTCAACGGTCTGAATTGTGCGCTCTACCTGACTATTAGTTTGAGGATGAAAAGTAGCACTAAGGGTACAATTTTCTAAAATGATTTCCACAACTGCACAATAAACTGAGCCCCTCAATCTGAAATAATTGACATGGGAACTCCATGCAGTCAAACTATCTCACAAATGTACAATTTTTCATATTATTCTGTTGTATTGTAAATCTTTACAGGCAAAAAAAATGGTTGATTTGGTCATCCAATCCACAATCACCTAAATGGAATCATGTTGTATGAGAGATCATGGTAAAACAGTAATGAAGTCCATAGTAATCATCTCCCACTTCCATTCTGGAAGTGGTATAATATGATCTACATCACATGACCTTTGAAGATCAGCCTTGAATTGCTGGCAATTTGGGCACTTAGCAACAAACTCTGCAATGCAACTCTTCATCCCACTCCACCAATAGACCTCTCTCAAATCATGGTACATCTTGGTGGCACCTGGTTGAATCAAATATCGAGAACTATGGGATTCTTCCATGATTCTCTCTAGGAAATCAGCCACATTTGGAATACACAAGTTACCTTGAGAGCTCAATACACAATCTCCCCCTTGTGCAAAGACCATCATTTTCTGCTTATGTAAATTTCCCTTCAACTCAAGTAAAATATGATGTTTTTCCTATTTCTCCTTCACTTCTAAAACTAATGATGATTCAGCCCCATTCATAACGACAACTCCACCTTCATTAGAATCTACAAACGGACTCCCAAAGGTGAGTTTTTATGAACTTCCTTTGGAAATTCGTTGTTTCCTTCCTTTACATGAGTACTACTCCCCATGGAAAACATGTTCAAGGTATCAACAACAACATTAGCTCTACCGGGTGACAGAGAATACTCATGTCATAATCCTTAAATAAGTCCAACCACTTCCTTCTTCAAAGGTGTAGCTCCTTCTGACTAAAGACATAATGGAGAGTCTTGTGGTCTTTGAACACATCCACTTAAATTCCATAGAGATAGTGACACCATATATTGAGAGAAAAAACCACTGCTACCTGCTCGAGATCATGAGTCAGGTAGTTCTTCTCATTAATCTTAAGCTACCTGGAGGCATAGGCTATAAAATTACCATACTAAATCAATACACAACCAAGTCCCACTTTAGATGCATAACAATAGACGACAAAACCATTTGTACCCTCTGGTAGGCTAAATACTAGGAAAGTAGTTAACTGATTTTTCAATTCCTAAAAGCTTTGCTCAAAACCTTCCGACTATAGAAACTTATCTTTTTTCTGAGTCAACTTAGTCAGTGGGGACAAAATAAATGAAAACCCATTGACAAACTATCTGTAGTAACTAACGAATCCCAAGAAACTCTATATATCATTTTGGGAAAATTATACACTGTGTCAATCTTCTAAGTGTCAACTCGAATTCCATCGCTAGACACTATATGACCTAAGAATGCCACAGACTCAATTAAGAAATCACAATTATAAAACTTTTCATACAACTCCTGATACTTTAGATTTTAAAGGAGTATTCTGTGATGCCTAGTATGGTCCTCCTCATTCCATGAATATATCAATATGTCATCAATAAATAAAATAAAAATCATGTCTAGATACTACTAAAATATTTTGTTCATAATATCCATGAATGTTGCAGGAGCACTAGTCAAACCAAAGGACATAACAAGGAACTCATAATGACCATAACGGGTCCTGAATGATGTCTTCGAGATGTCACTTTCTCTCACTTTAAACTTATGATAGCCAGATAAGAGGTCAACCTTAGTGATACAAGTGGTGCTCAGAAGTTGGTAAAAATGGTCATCAATTCATGGAAGCGGATACTTATTCTTTATGGCGACCTTGTTTCATTGAGGGTGATCAATACACATCCTAAGGGAACCATCTTTCTTCCTCACGAATAAGATAGGAGCACCCCAAGGTGAGACATTTGGTCAAATGATACCTTTATCGAGAAGATCTCTCTACTGGTATTTTAACTCTTTGAACCCAGCGGGATCCATTCTATATGGCTGAATAGAAACGTGTTGAATATTAGAAATAATATCTATTCCGAGAACTATTTCTCTCTCAAGAGGGTCTCTGAGAAGATCGTCTGGAAGGACCTCTGGAAAATTACTCACAACTGGAATTGACTGAATAGATGGCGTCTCAACACTAGAGTCATTCACTCAGACTAATGATAGTTACACATCTTAGAAACCAACTTTATGGCCTTAAGGTATGAAATGAAACGACCCTTAGGCACTGCTGAACTTGTCCTCCACTCTAAAATTTTCTCATCTGGAAACTTAAACTTAACTACTTGGTTTTATAATCGACAAAAGCATAACAAGCATGAAGTCATTCCATACCTAAAATAACATTAAAGTCCACCATGTCTACATCAACTAACTCTCCCATGGTGTCCTTGTGATATAAAGAGATGGTAAAATGATGATAGACTCTTTATGC
Organism: Solanum lignicaule; assembly: GCA_029582545.1. Classification (NCBI taxonomy): domain Eukaryota; kingdom Viridiplantae; phylum Streptophyta; class Magnoliopsida; order Solanales; family Solanaceae; genus Solanum; species Solanum lignicaule. The sequence goes on along the minus strand of JAJOOF010009222.1, from coordinate 13,855 downwards.
TAAAACAGACTCACCCACAGGTGTGGAAACACTGAAGGGCTCAAAAAGTTGTTCGGGGAAATGTGGAACCTCGTGGCTACATAAGGAGTTCCACATGACAAACTAGCATTTGGATCAAGTAAGGCATAAAGACAAAGATTAAAGACTTTAAGAATATCAGGTACAACAAAAGGCGAGTTCTCCTAATCCTGGCGACTAGCCATTGCACACAAATGGTTTTGTACGTCCGCATGTTCCTGAAGTGGCTCCTTTCTGAGAAGTCATATGTACTAAAGTTTCTAAAGTATATTAGGCTCTATTTCCCCCATTACCCTCCCTATTCTTAGGGAAATGTCTCATGAACTAACTTGTGTGACCATACATGAAACAACCATTAAAGCTATCACGACATTCTTTAGGTTGGTTTCTCCCACACTTTGTGCAAACGGGGGTCCAACTAGCCCCTTGTGCCACACTACCAAAAGACTAAGTACCTTGAGCTCTGAAATTCTAAAAAATCTTATTCGTGGAATCATTCCTGTTTCTAGGTGCATCTGAACTAGCTGAAAATAGAGCAGGTCCAGATGACCTCTACTGAAAAGATGACCGATTCCCATTTCTGGTCTTCTGATGGCCATTTTCATTAATTATTGTCTTGTTCCCTTGTCGCAAAATTTCTCTCTCTCTTTTAACTCATCCACCTCAACCTTCTGCACTTGAATCATGAGTCTAGCTATGTCCATGTCCCCTATCAATATAGTTGCCTTACCTTTCTTGTTGGATATGCGGGATATCCAAGACATGAACAAAATTATCCTGCTCCTCATATCTGCCACCATATCTAATGCATAACGTGATAGCTGAGTAAACTTCAAGTTCTAGTCATCCATACTCATCAGTTCCTATTTTAGATTCACGAACTCTCTCAACATAGTTTCTCTTTGCTCTAGGGAAAGAAGCACCCCAAGAAAGCATCCTCAAAGATAGCCCAGCATAAAAGTGGTGCCCCTCTGCCTTGTTGTTCTTCCAGTAATCATACAATGTCCTAGAAACACTTTTGAACTTATATCAGGCTAACTTTATACGCTCTGTATCAACAACACACATGACCTCAAATACTTTTTGAAGCTTTTCCATGAAGTTTGTTGGATCCTCAGTGACCTTCAATCGAGTGAACTCCAGGGGATTCATTCTCAAGAATTCATGGATTTAGATGTATCAGCTACATTTTAGAGACCCGCTCTTAGTTGAACATCTTGTTTTGCCACAAACCGTGTTAGCATCTGAATTATATTTCTAAACTTAGCTTTGGTGACATTTCCCTATAGAGGTTGCACTTCTAGTGCATGGGGAGCGTCTCGATCTTGAGGATCAGCATTCCACCTAGCAGGACATCCTCGAACAACTCTTTGTGTAGGCATGACCTGAAAAGACACATGTATGCACGAATTAGAAGAACTTTTTATCAAGTTGAACTCTATGGCGTGAAAAAGGAGTAAAAATGAAGTGAAATGTTCCTAAATGTCGTATCCTCCAAATTATAGATGTGGTGTGCTTCACACCGATAAGAAGGACTCTACTATACATGACTTCAAAGACACCCAAGGACCCTTAAACCAGTGCTCTCATACCAAGTTTTTCATGCATGAGCCTACACCCTCGACATGGCCGGCACTTGGGGAGCATTTTTGGTCCCCATGAAAACACTTGGACTGACGGAACACTTAACTCAACTCAAATGTTTGAAAGTAGTCAATATTATAAATATAATATCTTGCAAAACATTTCAAAATAAAAGAAAAATATTGGGAGACTCTGAAACTCTAACTATCTATGAAGCCTCGAATGTTTTTAATAGGTGTTAGGACAAGACCCACGACGCCTTAAAACAACCAAAATGAAAGTAAATGTGATGTCCTTTGAAATGCAATGAGGCTCACCAAAACTGTCTAGATGGTAGAGGGATCTCAACAGGACATTTATTGATGATTCTGAACACATGTGTTTGCTTAAAAAAAGATGCATGTCCAATGACATTAGTACATTGAATTTATGAGTATGTTATATAGCTGAAGCAAAACAACTAAAAGAAAGTATAATAATAGACAAAATATATTCAAGTTGAGTGTTAAGAGTTAAAAGAATAAAATCATTTAAAGCTTTAAGAAACTTACACATCTATGTACTTAATCTAATAAGTGATACATGAAAATACACTTTAACTCTATTTAGGAGATTCTCTAACTGACAACCATCAGGTTTAGCTATGTGATGATATTGCATCTCACCCAGGCTGCCTGAACTATCCTATACCATTCTGGGGTATAGAAATCTCAACTAATTGGATCCTCTGCACAATAAGGATTCATCTAAAAAGTACGATTCTTTACCCATGTTTGCAAGACATGGATTTTGAGAATTTTGAGTTGTCTAAACTCATCCCCATATTTGTGCTCAATACTATTCCTAATAATTATATACTCATGCTCAAATATATAAGATATACTCTTTCTATATTTTGCGGTAATTACTCAAAATACCCTCTTAGAAAAGATAATGCTCTGAAGAAATTCTGAACTCCTAAACTCATCTAGAAATAAAAGTTTTTCTTTCTCAATGTAACAAAAATGATACATTTTGGACCACTTATTTCCCATATACTTTTTCTCAAAACTCCTCTTTGCTTTCTAAGAACTTAGTTGAAAATATTTATCTTTGTTCAATAGATTCTCTATAAGAATTCAATGAATACTCAGGGAAAGGGTTCATGCTGAAGAATAGAAATGACCAATCACCTCAATTAATTTCAATGCACAATATTTAACAATTGAATAATGAGAATTAGAAATTCAATAATCTGGAACTCAAGATCTCAAGAACTCAGAACTCGTATTTAACTTGTCTCAAGAATACTCAAATATAAGGATATAACACTATATTAGTTTTTATTGATTCGAGAGTAGATATAGGTTGAGGAAAAACTAGTCCAAGGCTATGATAGTCTTACATACCTTAAAGAATAAAGTTCTTGGCGAAGTTGATGAAGCTTGAAGAATGATCGATACCATAGAAATTTCTCCTCTTGGAACCTTGCTCTTAAGACTTGAAGTGTTATTGAATGCAAAAGAAGTGATAATCACTCTCTAAGCCCTTAACTAGGTGTAATAAAATCATGGTTTACGCTTAGAATAGGGGTCAAAACAACATAGCTTAGGTATTAACCACATAGGAAACAACCTAAATAGCCCTGAATTATAAAAAAACATACTGTGTTACTTATATGGAAGGCTGGACAGTGCGTACAAGAGCTCACTTGATGTATAGGAAACCGTATAGAAGACCCCAAGTCTTGCAGCCTTTCACGGCTAGTCTGCCTTTCCTATACGACCCTTACGTTTGAAATCGACCGTCTAGGCATCCGTACAAGTGAGGCCGAATTCAGGTTGCCTTAAACAACCAGCGAATGTCCCTAAACAGCTAGTGGTGCCCTAAAAAGACTTTTTAGGGTCTCGTGAAGGGTCCCTTGGTTGTTTTAGCCTTGTGGACCTACCCATTATTCAAATTCTTAATTCAAATTCCTCAATGCTTTTACTTCTTTAATTTCATAGTTGAAATTCATTTCTGACCTCAGAATCCCCAATTTCTAAGATTTGGGGTTGTAATTTGGTCATTTGAGGTTCGAATTGAAACGTTGTTCCCCATCTTTCGGGCATGTAATCCTCATTCTTGGAGGACAATTTGATGGTTTCCTTTTCATAATTTTGTTGCTTCAATTTAGGGGTCAATTTTTTACCCAATTCTGGTATGCAATTTAAGTTAGTGATATTGGTATCGTTAGATACGTATTAACTTACTCTTTGTGTTCTTTCTCTCTTGGTATCGATCCAAGGTTTTCTAAAATGAAAAAACACTCGAGTTATAGTTTATGTGTGGTTTTCATAGGTACAGTAGGTTATTGCTTCCTTTTCTTAGACTTGGCTTAGTTAGATTAATTATATCATGGTAGTATTGCATAATTTAGGTTGAACCCTTAGGTTGTGTTGAGCTTTATTGATTTTTGGATAGTTATGGCCATCATCTTGGTTGTTTAGCTTATGTTTTAGCTAGAGATGACTTATTTTAGGTGATCCTTTTATGAGTAATGTACTTAGAACTTGTATATAGGTGGTGTGTAACTTAGTATTGTCTTGTGTTTGTATGGTTTGATTGGTTTAACTGATGGTATAGATCCTTGAGTTATGATTTTGGATGTTTATTACATTGTTAGGCGTGAGGCTGGAAGCTTGGATTGGCATAAGGTCTATGTTGGTAGTTTTATGGTTTGACTGGTGTTCTACCTTATTTTATGTGTATGACATGAATTGGTAGTGATAATTCTTCTAAGGAGTTTCTACTTGATTGAATTTTGGGAAAAATGACTTGGTTTGTAAAAAGGGAAAATATCCTTAATTAGTGGAAGTCCTTGAGACCCGTTTTGATTTACAAGTGGTAGAAAGGCTCGTTTACTTGATTTATCGAACCTTTCTGTTGTTTTTACCCAAATGAGCTCGATGTATCATTATAGGTGGCCCGTCTGCTGAGGCTCAGGCTACAGTTTATCATTTAGCTTTGCATTGTTCATAATCTCAATGTATCATACTAGTCGGCCTGTTGATACATATATATGTGTTATTTGTAAGTTCGATATGCCATTCTAGGCAGCTCATGGATACATCTATCTTGGTTATTGGCTTAAAGTTGAGGTACCATTCCAGGCGGCTCGATGTTTTGTCTGGGCTTAGGATCTTCCCTTTCCTTAGAGTGTTACATTGTTTCATTGAACGAGTTAGCTTTGAGTATGTGTATTGTATGTTTTGTGTGTATCTTTCTTGGTATTTTTTGCTTGCACCCTTTTATACTCTTGTTGTGACTTAGCTTCCCTTTGACTTGTTAGTATCATCGTGCTTCTTTTACATAGTTTATCTTTCTAAACTCGGTCGACCTATGATGCCTTCTAGGTACCCCATATTTTGGTACTCATATTGCACTTCGGCATCTTTATATGATGTAGCTCCAAGTACGAGACACCCTCAGTAAGCATTTAGATCTCCTCTGGCGGTCACAAACTCAGATTTGTGGTGAGCTCCCAGCATTCAGAGACTTGTTGTTGTCCTTCTTTTATCTTGAATCTCATGTTGTATTTTGGACTAGTTAGTTCTTTCTATATATAGATATATACATATGAATTTCTCTTCATAGTAGCTCCTTTAAAGGTGACACCAGGTCCCGGGGATTGGTATGTTGTGTTAGTTAGTCTTTTGGTCATGTTCATGCCTATTTTGTACATTTTGTATCGTACTACAAATGTATCTAATATGACCCTTCATTTTAATATGATCCGTGGAATGTGGTCCCCAGAAAACCTCGACTGTAGGTGGGACCACGGTCCATGGAACGTGGTCCGCATAAAAACCAAGAAAACCCCGACCCATGACCAGGACCTACGGACTGTAGGTTGAGCCATGGTCTGTGGACTAGGTCCGTGAAACGTGGTCCACAAAATCCATCCTCTGAGCCGAATGACGACTGACCAGGATGGATAGTAGGGTGGACCACGGTCCGTGGACTAGGTACGTCCATTAGTCCTGATAGCTTTTAAGTTAGGGTCTTTTTGGTCTTTCCCAATGCGTTGGACCCCTAAACTACGTTGTTTTAACCTTAAACTACGTGGTTTTGGTTAGTTTTAGCCTAGAAACATAACTAGAACTTAATTAAGTCAAATCATTAATCAAAACTTAGAAAAATTAGAATGCTAAGAGGAGAAATAAGTCAACAACCCTAGTTTAAGAACACAACAAGATTGCATTAGTTCCAGCCCTGAAATTGAAAGATTTCTCTGTGGAATTCATTACCAGGTATGTGCGATTTCACTAGTGGGTTCCTTTCGCTCATTAGGTCCCTCGAATTCAATCAGATTCTTGATTTCCTTACTATAACTAGACCTAGGGTTTCTAGGACTCAAAAGATTATGATTAATTAGTTATTTACATGTTCAAAATTAGAGTATCATGTCATTACATCGTTTCTCGTATGAATTCCAGAACCCTAGCTATGTATTTCTTTGGTTCTTGAATTACACATGCTAGGCCAGATATTTAAGTTATTCAGTTATACATGCCTCAATTATGAAGGCATCATTATCAGATTAATTATCGCAATCTCAGTTTGCATGTTCAGTTCTGAGTTATCCAGTATATTATAGAATTAATTCATAATGTGTTAATCATATAATCTATTGGGAGTAGCATAATACCGAGTTGGACTAGGGTCAGTCACCCATATAGTCCCAGAACTACGAGCCACGTAGGTTGTAAGCCCCCTCTGTGGGCATCATTTTAGTGATCACGCCAGCATGCCTCTACACCTTTGGCTGGGTGTATTGGGTCCTCTCGATGTGGCGTATACATCGGACTCCACATTTAGTTCATGTGGTTTTATTGTCGGTTATTAGTAGCTCCCACAGTTTAGTCAAATTCTATTGCCTTGACCACATTTAGAGTATAGTCATTATTCAGTCTCAGCATGTTATAAATTTGGTCATTTCATTCAATTAGCTCAGTATTCAGTATCTAGATCATATTCAGATTATATACTTGCTTTATTTCTTGTTCAGTTATATGTTATTTCAGCTTTAATCTATCTTGCATGCACAATACCTTTCAAGTACTGATGCATACTCTGCACGACATCTTCTCGTGATGTAGGTTCAGGTTTTCCTCATCCAGATCACGCTTAGATCGGTCCCCGATCTCCAGTTGAGCAGCATCAGTGGTGAGTTCTCATTCTTCGAGGACAATAGTCATGCTATCTTTTCAGTATTTTAGTTTCAGTTTTGCTAGACTTAGCTGGGGTATGTCCCAACACTTCTAGTTGGTTAGAGGTTATTTTCAGACATACTTAGATTCAACTTAGTATTTGAGTTTGATGTTTCTTTGTTATTAAACTCTCAGATTTGATATATTCAGTTTTAGAATGGGTATTCCCCATCACTTTTATTTTCATGATATTTAAGCTTCTGCATCAGGTATTATTATTCTTAGTATGCTCATGTCATGCCAGAAGGGTTAGCTTGGTGTCACTTGTGATCCTAGGTCCCGTGTCTGCGTCTCGGGGGTTGCTCAGGGCGTGACAAACTTGGTATCAGAGTAGTAGTTTAAGTGTCCTAGGATGTCTGAAAAACCACACTGGGTAGAGTCCTTTTCATGGGTGAGTAGTGCGCACCACATCTAATGAGAGGGAGGCTACAAAGTGTATTAGGAAAATCTTCATTTTCTTGTTACTCTTATCGTGCGTAATGTATGATCTAATTCCATTCTAACTCGATGTTCTACATTTTAGTGATCATGCCTCATCGTAGAGCTAAAGTGAGAAATGCGAATGCCAGGAGTGCAAACGCACCCCCTCCAGTCCCAGATCAAGAAGTTTCAAATGCAGAGTTCCAGAACACCATTCAGATGTTCGTTGCAAACCAGAACAATTAGCGGGTTCCAATTCCAGAAGACGCAAATGTTTTGTCAGCTGCACTTAGAGTGCGAGATTTTGTTAGGATGAATCCGCCAAAGTTCTTAGGATCACAGATTGGTGAGGATGCACAAAAATTTATCGATGAGGTCAAGAAGATCTTTGAAGTGATGCAGGTAAGTGGGAATGACCGGGTTGAGTTAGCATTTTACTAACATAAGGATGTGGCTCATATCTGGTATACTTAGTGGAAAGAGAACATGGGTACAGATGCAACTCCTATCACTTGGGATTGCTTTAGTGAGATCTTCCTGGACAGGTTTTTCCTAAGAGAGGTAAGGGAGGCGAAATCTCAGAAATTTATGAACTTAAGGAAAGGTAGCATGCCAGTCCAAGAGTATGTGCTCAAGTTTACCCAACTTTCCAGGTATGCGGTTGCTGATTTCAGGGCTCATATGAATAAGTTCCTATATGGAGTGTCAGACTTGGTGAAGACAGAGTGTAGAAATGCTATATTCCTGGAATATATGAGCATCTCTAAGCTCATGGATCATGCTCAGTAGGTTGAGGGTGATAAGATTAGGGAACATGCTAAGGAGAACAAGAAGGCTAGGATTGGGAACTATGACTATTCTCAATAGAAATCAGGTGGTGGAAATCGCTTGCAGGGTCAGCAAAAATTTTCAGGTCCAACATTTTCATTAGCTTGTGTTCCGTCTTCCAAGTTTAGACATGATCAAAAGGGTAGGGCATCAGACTCTAAGATTCACAGTAGTATTTCAGGAACCAAAACCTACCCTACTTTTCCTAAGTGTGGTAAGAACCATCTGGGCGAGTGCCTTGCAGGAAAGGAAGGATGCTTTGTGTGTGGTCAGTCTAGTCACATGTTTGTCCTTCTAGACAGGGTCACAAAGGTAACAATGGTAGAGATTAGTCCACAACTTCAGTAGCACTAGCAGGTCGCCTGACTCAGTAGGGTAATTCATTTGGTACAGGTGGCGGACAACGCCAAAATAGGCTCGCCAGGATCAGGAAGATTCTCCTGATGTAGTAACTGGTACATTGCGAGTCTTTGATCTCGATGTTTATGCTTTGTTAGATCCAGGGGCTACTCTTTCCTTTGTAACTCCTTATATAGCAGTTAAGTTTGATGTTTGTCGAGAAACTCTCTCAGAACCTTTCTCAGTCTCTACTCCAGTCGGTGACCCAGTTATAGCTAGACGGGTAAACATAAATTGCCCCATCACAGTCTCTTAGAAAGTCACCTCAGCAGATCTTGTAGACTAAGAAATGGTAGACTTCGAAGTTATTCTATGCATGGATTGGTTACATTCCTATTATGCCTCAGTCGATTGTAGAACTAGGATTGTTCGATTTTAGTTTCCAGACGAACCAATCTTAGAATGGAAGGGTAGTTGCTTAGCGCCTATGGGTCGATTAATTTCTTACCTTAAGGCTAGAAAGATGATTTCTAAGGGTTATCTCAATCATCTAGTTTGAGTGAAGGATTCAAGCTCCGAAACCCCAACTTTTGAGTCAGTTCCAGTGGTTAATGAGTTTCCAGAAGTATTTCCAGAAGATCTTCCCGGAGTTCCTCCCAAAAGGGAAATTGACTTTGGAATTGATCTACTTCAAGATACCTAGCCTATTTATATTCCTCCTTAAAGAATGGCTCCAACTGAGCTTAAGGAACTGAAAGACTAGTTGAAAGACCTTCTAGATAAGGTCTTCATCAGACCTAGTATTTCTCCATGTGGTGCACCAGTGCTTTTCTTGAAGAAGAAAGATGGTTCTCTTAGGATGTGCATTGCCTATAGGGAGTTGAACAAGGTCACAATCAAGAATAACTACCCCATCCCCAGGATAGATGACTTGTTTAGACAAATTCAGGTTGCTAGTCATTTCTCAAAGATAGACCTCAGATCGGGTTATCATCAACTCAAAGTCAGAGATGAGTTTGTTGTTATGTTATTTGGACTAACCAATGCTCTTACAACTTTCATGGATTTGATGAACATAGTGTTCAAGCAGTATTTGGACCTGTTCGTTATCATCTTTATTGATGATATCCTCATTTATTCTAGGAATGAGGAAGAACATGCAAGTCATTTGAGGGTTCTTCAACAAACTCTCAACGATCACTAGTTAGTCACTAAGTTTAACAAATGTGATTTTTGGTTGCAATCCATTTCTTTCCTTGGTTACATTGTGTCTAGGGAAGGGATCCGAGTGAATTATGAGGAAATAGAAGTAGTGAAACAATGGCCTAGACCTACCTCTCCTACAGATATCAGAAGTTTCTTGGGTTTAGCGGGTTATTACAGAAGATTCGTAGAAGGGTTTTCATCCATTGACTAGGTCGACTCAGAAGAAAGTCAAGTTTTAGTGGTCAGATGATTGTGAGAAAAGCTTTGCAGAACTGAAAACTAGGTTGACTACAACTCCCATTTTGACTCGACTAGAGGGTTCAGACAGTTATGTTATCTATTGTGATGCATCCAGGGTCGTCCTAGGTTGTGTGTTGATGCAACAAGATAAGGTTATAGCATATGCTTCTAGACAACTTAAGGTGCATGAGAATAACTATCCAACTTATGACCTCGAGTTGCAGCAGCGGTGTTTGAGCTTATGATTTGGAGACATTACTAATTTGGTGTTCACGTGGATGTGTTCAAAGACCATAAGAGCCTTAAGTATGTGTTCACCCAGAAGGAGTTGAATCTTGGCCAGAGGAGGTGGCTCGAGTTCCTCAAGGACTACGATATGAATGTGCATTACCATCCTAGTAAGGCCAACGTAGTAGCAGATGCCCTTAGCAGACTATCTATGGGCATTGTAGCACATGTTGAGGAAGAAAGAAATGAACTAGCTAAGGATGTTTACAGGCTTTCTCGATTAGGAGTTCGTCTTATGATCATATCATATGGAGGTGTAACCGTTCAGAATGGGTTAGAATCTTCATTGGTAGCAGAGGTTAAGAAAGGGTAGGACAATGATCCAATATTGCTTGAACTCAAGGGTTCAGTCCATCAACAGAGAGTTGATGTTTTCTCCTAAGGGGGTGATGGTGTGCTTCGCTACCAGGGTCGATTATGTGTTCCTAATGTGGGGAAGTTGAGACAACATATTCTTGCAAAAGCCCATAACTTTAGGTATTCTATTCATCCAGGTTCCACGAAGATGTACCATGATATGTGGGAAGTCTTTTGGTGGAATGGTATGAAGAGGGATATAGGAGATTTTGTGGCTAAGTGCCACAATTGTCAGCAAGTGAAGGTAGAGCATCAGAAACTAGAGGATATGACACAAGAGATACACATTCCTACTTGGAAGTGGGAAGTGATTAACATGGATTTCATTACAGGATTACCTCATACTCGTAAACATCATGACTCCATTTGGGTGATAGTTGACAGAATCACTAATTCTTCTTGCTTTTTGTCTATCAAGACTACAGATTCGGCGGATGACTACGCCAAGCTTTACATTAATGAGATAGTCAGGTTTCATGGGGTTTTGTTTGTCTATCAACTCAGATAGAGGTCCTAAATTTACCTCTCATTTCTAGAAGTCATTTCAGAAAGGCCTTGGTACTTAGATTAATCTTAGCATAACAGAGATCCAAAGATGGATGGTCAAATAGAGCATACAATTCAGACCTTAGAGGACATGTTGAGAGCTTGTGTGATCGATTTCAAAGGTAGTTGGGATGATCACCTTCCTCTTATTGAGTTTGCCTACAACAATAGTTACTATTCCAGCATTCAGATGACCCCTTATGAGGCGTTGTACGGGCATAGATGTAGATCTCCAGTTGGTTGGTTTGAAGTAGGTGAAGCAGCCTTGATAGGTCAAGATTCAGTTCTTGATTCTATGGAGAAAGTGCAACTATTAGAGATAGACTTAGGACATCCCAGAGTCTCAAGAAGTCTTATGCAGATGTAAGGAGAAGGGCACTAGAGTTCTAAGTTGATGAGTGGGTTTTCGTGAAAGTGTCACCTATGAAAGGGGTGATGAGATTTGGCAAGAAAGGGAATCTCAATCCTAGATATGTAGGCCCTTACAAGATTCTGAAAATGATTGGTAAAGTGGCTTATGAGTTAGAGTTGCCAGCAGAATTAGCTGCAGTGTATCTAGTTTTTCACATTTCACTTTTGAAGAAGTGTATGGGTGATCCAGCATCCGTAGTACCATTAGAGAATATGGCCGTGAAAGATAGTCTCTCTTATGAGGATGTACTAGTTGAGATTCTTGATTGTCAGGTTAGAAGGTTGAGAAACAAAGAAGTCTCTTTAGTCAAGGTTTTGTGGAGTAGCCAGCCCATAGAGGGAGCCACTGGGGAAGCAGAAGTAGCCATGAAGTCCAATTATCCTCACCTCTTTCCTTCCGATTCCACTCCAGCTTGATGTAATAGTTCCTCTTCAGTTTTTCAGTCATGCATGCGCAAATTCAGTCTTAGTAGTATGTTCCTTCAGTTTTAACCTGAATTTTCAGCGTATTTGCATATTTTTGGAACTCAGTTCAGTCAGAAATCATTTTTTCAGTGTTTAGTGGTAGGGTTCACAGCTCTTTCCCTCTATTCCAACAAGTTTAGTATTCATTCGAGGATGAATGTTCCCAAGGGAGATATAATGTAACACCCCATATCCTAGATAGACCAGATGTAACGTCCCGTAAAATGAATAAGTGAAACTAGAGGCTAACTTGTGTGTCTTTGAGTTGTCATGAGGTTTGAAGTGGTTTGATGTTATCCCGAGCTTTAGTTGAGGGGTGTAGGGGTTAAACATCAAGGTACAACTCCCCAAGGACCACCCTAGGGGTCCTTGAGGAGGACCCTAAAGCCTAACCCCCAAGACCCCAAGATCACCAAAAGCTGGAAATTTAGGGTGACCTACGGATGGGGTTCACGACCAGTAGGTCCATCCACACCCCGTGGATTCCCTCTGTAGGTCAAGCCCCCTTTTTTCCTAGCTGCATCCCCAGACCATGGACCAACACGACGGTCCATGATTCTAGGGCGTGGTTCACTGCCACTTTGCTGCCTAAGTCGGCCAATGTGAGGGGTGGTTTGGGAAATTTCTCCCTTGGTTGGTTCTGGTCATGAACTGCTATTATTGGTTCATTAACATATTTTAAGGTTTTTAATGTATTAAAACATATGTTAGACTTCATTATTTCAAAACCCCCAAAGTTAGAAACCTCTCTCCTCAAAAAGTTCTCTCTAGAAACCTCCATTGGAGGTGAAGACTTCAATGTTCCAAGGTCAAGACTTCAAGTTTTTCAAAGGATTTTCATGGATTTCTTCTTAAAAAGGTATGGTGGTCTTCATCCTTGAGTTATTATCTTTAGAGGAGCCAACTTCAAAGTGACTTCAAATCTTCAAAGTTTACCCCAAAATCCAAACTTTCAATCTATGCATGGGTTCAAATCAAAATGATTTCTAAAGGCATTACCAGATTCAATTGTGAATGAACTTTGGATTTAAAGATGATTTAAAGTGAATTCTTCCTAGAACCCATGTTTTCCCCCAAATTTGTATGTTGTGATTTGAGAATAGGATTTGACTGATTATTATGGAATGTGAATTATTAATGTTTATATGGATATAGAATGTTGAAATTATGCTATTACTCTTGCCTAATTGTATTGATCCACTTGAAAGGTGGAGGTATATAATTACTATGTATAATGTGAAGGATATGCGTGTGATTTCAATGATAGAATAATGATCTTGTATAGAATGTAAATCTGTTGTGATTAAAAGCATATTCTCACTTAACACTCATGAATACGGATGATGGAATGTGAAGGGTTCTATAATGTAATGTTGTATATCTTGAATTGGTAGGCCTGCGCATCCTATTCTTGTATGAATGAATGTAAAAGTGAATGTGTATCTTGAATTGGTAGGCTACATCATCCTTTTCTTGTATTGATTAAAGTGACCTTGAATGAAGTATCTTGAATTGGTAGGCTTAGGTATCCTCCTCTTGTATAATGAATGTATCTTGACTAAATGTCTTAATGTCTTGAATTGGTAGACCTAATGTTGGTAGCCTTTCATAAATAAATGAATGAATGAATGATGAAGTATTCTAGACTAAACCTTAGATTGGTAGACCTAATGTTTGTTGTTTTTCATAAGGATTCTAGGAACTAATGCGATGTTAAGCCTTGGATCGGTAGACCTAATAGTGGTGGCCTTTTCATGTGTGAAATAATAAACCTTGTATCGGTAAACCTAATTGAAACGACCCCAAAAATGCCCGAAAATGTGCTTCGGAAACACCTAAAATTGTAATTTCCATATATCTCAAAATCCGTGCATCATTTCGGAAATTCGACTTCATATTCTTATTCAGGGGGTCAAATTGAG
>JAJOOF010009221.1:0-17911 GCA_029582545.1 Solanum lignicaule | reverse complement strand
GGATATTTGTAAATTGTTTTATAGCCTCACTTTTGACTCTGAGAAACTAATTAGAGTTGTAAATGTTTGCAATAGAGGGGTGTAAACAAGTTGAGAAGCCTAAGTGGGTTTCGTGACACTTTTCTACTGACAGAAGTTGGGCTCAGTATGAGATGAATCAAGGCTAAAATTGGATCCGAGAGTTTTATGTGGTTCAAAAATTCTACCAGCCTAATTCTCAAAAAAATAAATAAAATAATTCTACCAGCCTAAAATTGAAGTCTGAAATCAAGTTGACCCTAACAGACATATTCCTTCTGTTTGGTACCATAAGAGAAACTGAGAAAAACTTGGTAACAAAATTAAAAGAGGGATATCTTTATTTACTTTTTTTTTTAAATGGAAGAAAATTAAGGAAAGCTGAGCCACTAGCAAATTTACTCCATGACTTACTTGAGGTACTATGCACAAGCTAAGAATTTCACCGAGGTTAGAGGTCCTGGAAGTGAGAAGAACAGAACAAAGGATTTTCACAGTTTTGTCTCTCTCTCTCTCTCTCTCTCTTATAGATTACTGAGAAGGATGAGACAGGGCCTTTCTGTACTCCTCAGTATGATACCAAGGATGGGTGAATGGGTACGTGTAAATATATGAGTGGTCCAACTTTTCAAAAGTCACTCTCTCGCAGCTATCAGGGGCGTGTACCCAATGTCGTCAGCCCACATTCAATCTTTTCGAACTGTAGGGAGGTGAGCTATTTGTCTTACAAAAGCATAGTCACTAGCCAATTTTTCACGGTCTCTAGTTTTCTTTGTTGACAAAGTTTGAGAATGTAGATCTTTGTCAAAAGATAGCTTGTTCGGAAGAATCATCTCAAAAGTTGGTTCAACTGTGGATTCACCTTTCTTGGTTGATTTGGATTTTTTTGAAACCTTGCCAGAGAAAGGCTTGCAACCCGAAAGAGAAAGTGACTTTTCGCAACAAGTAATCGAAACATTTTGATGTGGAAAAGAACGCACAGACATGAGGAATATGGTGGGTGATTGTTAAAAGGATCGAGAAAATTAAAATTTTGTCAATAAACATCCAATGTAGATATGAATGTCGAGGAAGGATGAGCAAAGTCAAAAAAGGAATTTGTTGTGAGGTGGGAATGTAATTACTTTAGTTGACAAATTCTCCCTCACAACAAATTCCTTTTTTGACTTTGCTCATCCTTCCTCGACATTCATATCTTCATTGGATGTTTATTGACAAAATTTCAATTTTCTCGATCCTTTTAACAATCACCCACCATATTCCTCATGTTTGCGCCTTCTTCTCCACATCAAGATGTTTCGATTACTTGTTGGGAAAAATCACTTTCTCTTTCGGGTTGCAAGCCTTTCTCTGGCAAGGCTTCAGAAAAATCTAAGTCAACCAAGAAAGGTGAATCCACAGTTGAACCAACTTTTGAGATGATTCTTCCGAACAAGCTATCTTTTGACAAAGATCTACATTCTCGAACTCTGTCAACAAAGAAGAACTAGAGACCGTGAAAAATTGGCTGGTGACTAGCTTCTGTAATACAAAAAGCTCACCTCCCTACAGTTCGAAAAGATTGTATGTGGGGTGACGACATTGGGGTACACGCCCCTGATAGCTGCGAGAGTGTAACTTTTGAAAAGTTGGACCACTCATATATTTACACGTACCCATTCACCCTTTGAAAAGTTCTACCAGCCTAATTTTCAAAAAAAATTCTACCTGCCTAATATTGAAGTCAGAAATCAAGTTGACCCTAACAGACATATTCCTTCTGTTTGGTACCATAAGAGAAACTGAGAAAACCTTGGTAACATAATAAAAAGAGGGACATCTTTATTTACTTTTTTTTAAATGGAAGAAAATTAAGGAAGGCTGAGCCACTAGCAAATTTACTCCATGACTTACTTGAGGTACTATGCACAAGCAAAGAATTTCACCGAGGTTAGAGGTCCTGGAAGTGAGAAGAACAGAACAAAGGATTTTCACAGTTTTGTCTCTCTCTCTCTCTCATAGATTACTGTGAAGGATGAGACAGGGCCTTTCTGTACTCCTCAGTATGGTACCAAGGATGCAAATAAAACTTTTTTTCTTCATCTGGTTGGAAGCTTGGGGGTCATCTTTACTACCGAGAATCTGAGGAAGAGGAATATCACTCATTTCAGTTGGTGTTATATGGTAGTGGAAAGATGTGAACCACTTACTGTTTCTCTGTCAGTTTCAACAACAATTGGTGGTCGAATGGAACCTGTTTGGTACTGAATAGGTAATGTCGGCAATTGTTAAAGACTTGTTTTAACATCAGGCAGTTAGAAGAATAAGAGCTTGGACTCCACGATTCGGAGCCTGTTTGGTATTAAATAGGTAAAGTCAGCAATTGAAAGGTTTGTTTTTAAGTTGGCCAACTAGAAGGAAGAGAAGAAAAAAACCTTGGGAAGTTGCTTATTTGTGCTCATGACATTTGGAGAGAAAAATCAGATTTTCGAGATTGAAAGTTTGTTTTTAGATATCAGATGATCACTTTTGTTGTTTCATAGACGTTTGGAGTACCTTGGCGGACACCGTTTATTGTTAGATGATTGGATACTCCTTGTAGGAAGTCTTCTTTTTTTTCCTCTCTACGTACTCTGCTTTTCAGTGCCGAGGGTCTACTAGAAACAACCTCTCTACCACACAAAGGCAGGGGTAAGGTTTCCATACATCCTACCCTCCCAGAACTCATTTGTGGGATGATACTGGGTATGTTGTTGTACTTTACTTTTCCATACCACGTTTATATATGGGGTTTTCACATTTACATAAATAAAACTTGATTTTCTTAGAATTTGTAGATTTCCACTGGAAAATTAGTTTTACTGCCGGAAGTGCTAGTGTGGGACAATCTACTTTGACTTGTTTTTATAATTTACACACGTCTTATCATTTCAACTCCTCTACTAGTGTCCAGTATTAGTAATAGGGATAATCATCAACCTACTTGTATTATCCATGAAGTGCCTAGAAAACTCAAAATGAAGCACCTATATAATCAGTGTAAAGCCGTAGAGGTAAAAGAAGGAGAAGAAGGAATGAGAAGAATTTGATAATCTGAATAGCTGGAGCACAACTTGCACACGGAAAAATTTTGTAGTCTTGCTCTTTTCTTCTCTGAAGCCTTTTGTTCTAGTTATCTTGTTTTCATTTTCCATTTCTCTCCTGGTGCTTCAAAGTTCCTCTTGCTTTGATTTCCTTAGCTGTATATACATGAAATTTTGATGAGAAGAAATTGATGTTTTTGGTATTTGGGGATGTGAAGGGGAAGGAGATGGTAAGTTGTTGGTTAGGGGGAATGATTAAAATCCATTATGCATTCTCTTGCCTGTCTATCTAATTCTGTATATTGCCCAATTAAAATGGAACCTAACGTGAAGATTTAGGAAAGAAACTAGGTAACTTTCTACATATAGACATCTAGGGACCTCTTGACATTTCTTAAGGGTGCCCCTGTGTGCTCTTCACTGATCCAAAAACTTGTAGCCGTGTTCATGAAATTGGAGAAAGGAAAAAGAAATGTGAAGGTAAAACATGAAAATGAATGATTTTTTCAAATTTGCACTGTTGATTTGCTATGTTGCTCAGACTCTCCAAAAATAATGCCACACTCTTGTTGGATCCTTAAAAAATGTACTACTTTTATATATTAAGAAGCAGGGAGATCGACAACTCTCCTCAGTGCACTGATATCTTTTGGTGTTCGGATGGAAATTAATCTGGGTTTACTTTGTTCTTTTGCAGGATACATTTTGATAGTTGTCAATTCTCACCTGCTGATGGCATTTTACATGTCCAGTAAAGTAGGAATCAGACCTGAAGGTACTGACTAGAGCAGCCATATTGATTTTTCAACACATACACCCCCGGCCAAAAGGTTTCATTTTTCCCCTCTTGTTTTTCTTCTCTAACACAAGATTCATTTTATTAAACTAGAGTGCAGTCGATTTTTGGAATTAGCATGTAGGTGTAACAGAGCAGTTTATGTACATAGATCTTACTTGGTCTCTGAGTTGAATACTTCAGAAATACACGGCAATTGATTTAGAGTTGAGAGGATGTTGTAGTATTTGTATTGTTCAGTCATAATTGCAGATAATAAGGTATCTTCACACAACTTTTTTGGTTCTCTTTTGTGCTATGTTCTATTTTTATTTATTTATTTTCGATAACGATGCTATTTGGATCAACTTGCATAATGATTAACTTTTGATCACTTTGGGTTACATTCAATGTATTCATTCAGCATTAAGATATGCCAAATATTTGACATAATGTTAACAGTGAACCAAGGGCCTTTCAGAAACGTCTCTACCACCTTCACAAGGTAGGGATAAGGTCAGGGTACACAAGACCCCACTTGTAGGGTTACACGAGTGAGTCAGTGAAAGCCAAAAAGAAAAAAAAAGTGGAGTTCCTGTAACTTTCTTAAATAGTACCAACAGAATGGGGTCTCAAAAAGAGATCCAAATCATGCAGCCCAATCTTGTCTTATATTCAAATGTACAGTACTTGTAGCTCATAATGCCATGATAGATGACTAATATATTGTCTCTAATGAATGAGATTTTTGTGAATTTTATACTTTTGTAGTTGGAGGCATGTCAATTTTCAATGACATCCATCAGTCCTTTAATTTTATTTAATACTGCTGTATGCATCAAGAGAGAAGAGTATTTTATTATCTAGAAAAAACCAGGAAGATGAAGGCAAAAATATTGACAAAAAAAGTATCTTATTGTGTATGCAACGACAACCATATTTTACCTTTTATTTTAAAGTAAATATAAAGAGTAGTTAACAAGAGTAGGAAAAGATCAACTGAACAATATTGAGAGTCTGGGCTCTGCTCTTGATCTGTGGTACTTTCTATGCTTTATAACTGCGGTGTTTGAGTTGGTTTGCATGTACTTTGATTTATATCTCCGGATTTCTTGTTACTTCCCATTGGTACAAGTATTGGATGGGGTTTGAGCTACGCTTGCAAAAGGCGGTTAATTTAATATCCTTTCGTCAAAAAATTGTATAGTGAATATGAGTTAACTGTTTAAATTTACTTTTCATGCGTATTAACTCTTGAAGAATCTTACGAAATTCTTGGCTTCTCTACTTGTATCGTGTAACTCTGCCAATCAATACTTAAATCAGAAAAAAAAAAAAAGCAATATGGTTCAACTAGAAGGTTTTTATTTTTTGTTTTTATATAATCGCGGTGTCTTGGTTAGATGAATAACTACACATTTGGCTTTTCTTGAAGCGAAGTTGATGATCCATTAAGGCACAATCTTGAAATTCACCCATTTGTTGGTTCAATTCGACGATTAATTTATGTGACCAGTGAGGTAATTTACCGCACCTCGATTAATTCCATGAATACCCGCGATATCTTTGATTGAATTCTCCCTACAATCATCAGAAAAAAAGGAATTAAGTTCATTCACACAAACAAAACTCCATAAAATATAACCAGTACAAAGTTTGTCTTTAGTACATGGCTTTCTCCATTACATCACAACAAAAAATAAATCATGGATGTGAAGTCATAAGATAAGAAATAATAAAAGTAACAACCCCTCAAACAAAAACATATTAAAAAAAACAAAACAGACGTAACAATACCTAACCCTTTTATCCTTCAAATACTCTCTTCCAAACACTAACATACATCAATCTTTTGTACATTTCTCCTCACCATTTTCCTCTTCCAAAAAAAATCCCCCATCATGCCTTCAACACACATCAAAATAACCTTATCAAATTATAACATTTCTTCTTGTATTTTCTTCCTTAGTCGTCCGATTCGCCTCCTTAATACGTCAAGACTGAAATTTCAATAAGCAAAGCTAACAACTTCTCCTCTATATATACACACACATATGCAAAAAGTTGTTCAAAACAAGCAAAAATATATCAAACATTTTTTTTCCTCCCTCCTAAAATCGATCGATGGGAAGGCCGAATAATAATAATAATGATACTAATGTTGGAGCAGGTCCATCCATTGCACTTTTACAAGAAAGATTCAGACAATTAGAAAGAGCAAGAGAACAAAGAGAGGACAAGACACTAAAATTGTTCCCAGAGGCTCAAGTGATCAAGATTTCAAACAAGAATTATGTAACTTCTAATCAAGGATTACAACGCGATCAACGGGTAATTATAACACATGAAAATGATCAAAATATTTCACTTGGACTTAGCTTGAATAATAACAACAATCATACAGGTTTAAGAGTTATGAAAACACAAAAGTTTTGGTCAAGTTTTAGTCCAAAACATAAATTTGGAAACTCTGATGTTGATACTTCTCTTCATTTATAGTCATGATACTAATTTTTCTTTATAATATAGACTTCTATATTTCCTTTTTACTTGTTCTGTAGACTGTAAATAAAAGATTATTAATTATTCAGGCTATCATCAATATGTACTTATGTTTTCTTAATTACTTTTCAAGCATAGTTTATAAGTTTAACCTCTTTAGATATATACTGATGTCAGGCTTGTCAAGGCCAAACTTCGAAAAATTTGACATATTATTTATGCAAGCAAATTTCAAATATTTTGAACTATCGGCGATAAAGGAAATAATTTGAAAAAATTGAATATAACTTAAATAGTAGAGTGAAAATTGGTTATTGGGGTGTATTTTCTCTTATTGTGTTCCAATTAACTTCACTTGTAATCACTTAACTTAAACTTTTATTTATCGGAAAAAGAGTCATTATTATTTTTGTACTAGCTATCAGAAATAAATTCTATTTACTTTTTATTATACTTTTTTTTTTTTTGCATATACAAGACCTTATAGTTATATATTGAGGTCATATTTATCTCCATCCCCACCCCAATGTTAAATTCTTTATTCCAACTTAAATAATATATGTGGAAAGCATAATATTGTAAACTACAACTATATAATTGATTGTGATGAATGGAATAAAGAAATTCTCCTTTGATATAATATCTCTCTCTTTAATTATGGGTAGTTGAATTCTCTTCTAGGTATGAAGGGTGTTTGATATTGATTGGATAGTGACTAAATGATCTTAAGATTGTATGCATCTATTGATTTCTTCAGTTTTAATCTAAAAATTAATGATTTTTAGCAGCAATTAATTAACGACAATAGCTTAATTGCCATTAAATATGTATTTTTAGCGGCAATTAGCACTCTTTGTATATCTTCCTAAAGCCTTTAGCGACAAATGACACTTAACTAATGCCAGTAATGACTTTAACACTCTTTATTAATGTGTTTATTTATTGCCGCTAAAAAGTGTTTTTGTTGTGGTGAATCCATTACCCCCCTCCTATTTATTAAATGTTTATACAACACGTTTACTCTTGTGATTTGAAATACGAGCTTTAGTAAATTCATTCTACAATTCATATGGACTCGATCCCGATTCTAAAGTTGAGTGATGTTTCGCATACGGCCGTTCCCAACTCCTTAATTGGAGAATTGTATTGAACGTTGCCACTCATAAGCTTTAAGGAAACATGTTGAAAGAAGAGAATAATCTTAACATATCTTTTTCGGCGATTTCAAGAGGCTTATTGACTTCTTCTGGAACCTTCCTTGATACTATAACATGGCAAGATCGCAATCAACACATAGAATATAAGACACCATGATAATTTGATAAAAAATATAGATTTTCATCGTAAATTACTATTTGTAACTTATCGAAGCTAGAATCGATAAAAGGAAAGTCTTAGCTTGATCTTAAGCTCATAATATATCTCGAAACCTTAAAATATAGCCAAACTCCTATTGCCCCAACACCAACGGAGATAATACTATGAAATTGATGGGACAAATATTATATCACGACGACGAGCTTAATTAATGCGTAGAACAACTTTCGTTGAGGACTTAGACCAAGAAAATCAACAACTAAGGGTTATTTTTTATTTGTATCATCGGGATTTTCTGGCTCATAACCTTATTTTGAGGGAAAAAATGAAGAAGATGACCTTTTATTAATTTCAATCAACTTAGGCTCAATTCACTGCTTACTTGTATAATCTCAAAAATATCAATGTCTCTCAATTCTGAAGTTGTATAAACAAACAATTTAATACATTAAAAACTAGACTTGTAGGCCTTTAATTTGATAGGTTGTGGGTCCTCTAACTCTTTATAGATTGGAGAGATCATTTACCCCAAATTTCAAAGAAATATTTAAAAAGTACTTTACAATAACTTTTGCCGAGTATTATTTTATAACTTGCTTGACATCAAAACTTAAAGTATGACCATTTAACAGTTCAAATACGGTATATCACATCCTTCTTAACTTATTAATCACTCTTAGAGAGTGTTTGGATTGACTTAAAAGTTGGTCAAACCTGCTTTTAAGTCAGTTTTTTATTTCTAGAAGTGTTTGACAAATATATATTTTTTTAAAAATAAATCAAAAATGACTTAAAATAAGTTAGAAAATGTTTGGCAAGGTCAAAAGTGACTTAAAATAAGTTTAAAATGACTTAAAATAAGTCAAAAAACCCAAAAGTAGGCCTCCCCCAACTTTTTATTTTTTGACTTAAAAGTCATTTCAGTTTGACTTTTTATTTTTGACTAAAAAAAGTATTTTTTTAGTCAATCCAATCGGACTCTTTTAATCTCGCTCCTAAAGTATGAATTAATTTAAACATCTAAAAAGGTGGTGTGTTACATTTAAAAAAAAAGAATTAACATAAAAATATATACTGAAATCCTCAAGATTCATAAGAAAAATATAAGATTTTGTTTCATACTGTAAATTGTGAACAACCACAATAAAAATAATTAAAAAAAAAATAAAAAAAAAATACAATAAAGAATAGACAAACAAAGTCGATTAAAATGGTTATTTATAATAAAACAATAAAAGGTGAGAGTTTGGATTATCTTTTTCGGTACTTTTGTTATTTATGATGTGAGAATGTAATTTATTATAACTTATTTAGTAATAAATTCGTATGTATTTGTTTGCGACAAATTTTAATGGTGACAGAATGTAACGACCTAATTCCGTCGTTAGAAAAAAGCCAATGGGGAAAGAGTTGGACCAGAAAAACTTTTTCGTAGTAACTTGAGATTTCCTAGCTTAGTCCATATTTGGATGAAATCGGAGTCATTGAGGTCCAGGGAAATATGGTAACAAATGAGAGATCTATTAATGAATTTGATTGCATGAGTAGATAGCTAAGACGTTAAGGAACCTGTATGACTTTACAGAATTGAATTCGAGTGAGTAGAACTCCCGAAACTGATCTTAGCGTGAAAGAATATTTTCTGAGTGTCTTGGGATGAAGTTGTGTTGTGAAATGGGGGTTTGAAATTCTTAAATTCTATCACTGGTTCTGTGCAAGCCGCTATGACGGAATTATTCCCGCTAGGGTGGGGCCGCTGTAGCGGGATTAGTCCCGTCATGGCAGGGCAGACGCGACTTAAATCGAAAATAAACCTCAAAAACGTTTTATTCTACACTTTTCGACTTTGAGAGCTAAGGAACGATCCCAGGGGTTTTCTTGACAGTTTTCCACCATTCTTGAGGATACGGTAAGGTTTTAACTCCACGAATCCATTTTTCGATCTGCAGAACGTAATCTAATGGGTAATTAACGATGGGAGAGTGTTTTGATATGAGAATTATGGTGGAAAAAACCCTAATCTGGGTATGGGGATCATAGGTTTGGTCTAGGGTTATTAAGTTTGTTATAATTCGGATAATTAGACCTTTGATTGATGATTCTTGCGTCAATTGTATATTTTTAGACCACGAACAAGCGGGAAGAATTCAGAAGGGAAGATTCAAGTGCCTTAGGGGATTCAAGCATGGATTCGAGGTAGGTGATGGTTGTGATTTCATGTTGGTGTGATATATGTTTGTAATTGCTCATTATAATGCATGTATGTATGCGAATGTTGCATTATTGATCACCATAATCATAAATGAGGATAATCGAATAATTGTATGCCATGAATCACCTCTTGTTGTATAGTTGTGAGTATATACATTGTGATTGTGATTGTGGTTTGTTGAATGGATTAGGTGTTACGTTTCGACACACTAACTTGGATCGGTTGCCATGTCCCGGCATAAACATTGGATCGGGTACCACGTACCGGTACGCTAACAGTTTGGGTGTGGGTTCCATGAGAGGACCATTGAATTGGGTTTCATGAAAGGACCATTGAATTGTGTTGTGTATCTACTTGTGATGATTACGTTCATATCTAATGATGATTGATATTGGAAGACTGTATGTTGCTCTAAATTGATAACCAATGTGTATTATTGAGAATGTGGGATGCTACATTGATCCTGAAAAAGATGACTAATATTATATATGTTCGGTATATGCTTGTTTTATAATGTTGTGGTTACTTGCATATGTTTCACTTATTGGGATAGCCGCGTGATCCTACCAGTACATTGTGGTTGTGTACTGATACTGCACTTGCTTGTTCTTTGTTGAGTACATGGCATCTTCAGGTGACTATTGATAGACCTCAGCTAAGTGACTTTTGAGCATGACCGGATTTAAGGGTGAGCCAGTTTTTTCAGGCTGCCATGGATCTTTCTTGTTTAAGTCCACTCTTTTCGGACTCAGACTATTTGTTTAAAGTGTTGTTTAGTTTTGGGGTTGTACCCCTTGTTCTTAGACTTGTCTTTAGTAGAGTTTTGATACAATGACTTTCAGGTTCTAGGGGTTGTTCTTCCGCATTAGTTTGGCTAGTTTATTTAAACCTTTGGAGTTTATGGGGACTCCGTATTAATCATATAGTTATTTAAACCTACTTCCGTAGCTTTAAATGTGTATTACTTTGGTTAAGTTGATTAGTTGGGTTGTAGTTTTGGTTCTCCCATCGGCGGGTTAGTGTGGGTGCTACTTACGACGTTCTGGGTCGTGACACAGAAAATAAATTGTAATAAAAAATAAAATATGAAGAAACATAATTTTATTAATAAATATTGTGGGTACAATTCTGTTCATCCCTTGATTATTCTCTCATGGGATTTTTTCATGATTCGAGGGCCGTTAGCGGTGTATTTCTCGAACTAGGATGATTTGAACTTGATTTTCATAATTCCATTAGTGGCGTTTTTCTCGAACTAGGATGATTTAGACTTTCTTGAAATTTATTTAATGTCCATTGATCTTTGTAATATTTCATGAAATTGCAAAATATTCATGGATACCTTTTCAAAAGAATATATTATATCCTTTATATATGCATAAAATAAGGTTTAGGGTAAAGAAGCCAGGATCCTAATTGGAATCGAGTATATCTTGTAGAGTCCCAATTAGAATATAACACATCTTAAAGAATCTCACAATTTTTTCAATGTCTACGTTTTTTTAAAAGATTAACATTAATATCTACAACAACAACAACAACAACATACCCAGTGAAATCCCACTAGGTGGGGTCTGGGATTAACATTAATATCAAATACGCGTAAATCATTTTCTTTAACCTAAGTAAAACTAAACGATTTTTTAAAATAAAAAGTAAGGATATATTATTAGCTAACCAAGTTTTTTATTTTATAGACAGTGAAAGATTAATTTATATAACAATGCAGGATCTACCTAGGGTGGCAAAAATCATACTCAACATGGATAAGGAAAAAATACCAAACCTTTTACTTGTTTTCTTTCTGAAAAATTTATCACTCTCACATACAAAAAGAATATATCAGCTGTTACTTTTAATCATTTTTTTAAAAATTGTTCTTTTCATTGAGATCCTTTTACTAATTACATAGTTTAACAAATTTTGAACTGTAGGTAATTCAATTTTTTCTAAAATGTGTTCATTATCATACAATTATTATTAATATAATTTCTCAATATGTTAGTTTTCTATCAAACAATTCAGGAAACAAAATTCAAACTAAAATCTATGTATGTATTGTATCTTGAAAGAAATTTAATGACCTTTGAGATTAATTTTCAATTTCAGTCTAAATCTTAAGAAGTTTTGAACTCTTAAATAATTGCAGCTTGAAAAAGACAATTGTGGCGTTTGATATTCGAGCACCTTTAGCTTTTTATATGATTTTTTATGTTTTTTTTTTGAATTATAAGTACCGCTATTGGTAATTGTAGGATGGAGGAATTGTTGTTGGATTACACTCTCTTTCTTTGATTTGATTAGTTGATTTGAATCACTAATCAATCAAATTAAAGTAGTGATGTGGTCACATTTGATTGGACAAGATATATTTTGACACGTGACGTTACACTATTGGCCTTGTCAATTAATTTTGTGTGGCACGTTAAATATAAATTATTCTTGTATATAAGTGTCTTCTCTACTCTTCACTCTTTCTCACAACAAATTTTCTTTCTCACTTTGCTCATCTTTCCCCGACATCGATAATTTTTTTATTTTCTCAATCTTTTTAACAATCACCCACCACATTTCTCATGTCTGCACCTTCTCCTCCACACAAAGATGCTTCGATTGCTTGTCGCGAAAAGTCACCTTCTCTTTCGAATTGCAAACCTTTCTCTGACAAGGCTTCAGAAAAATTCAAAGCAATCAAGAAAGATGAATCCACAGTTGAACCCACTATCGATATGTTTCTTCCGAAAAAATTATCTTTTGACAAAGATCTACGTCCTCGGACTTTGTCAACAAAAAAAATTGGAGATCGTGAAAAACTGATTGGTGATTATGCTTCTGTAATTCAAATAGCTGACCTCCTTACCGTTCGAAAAGATTGTATGTGGGGTGATAACATTGGGGTATACGCCCCTAGTAGCTGCGAAAGGGTGACTTTTGGGAAGGTGGACCACTCATACATATACACTTACCCGTTCACTTTTGGATTTGGCAATCCCTTCATTGACCAAGTTATCCTTGACTTCTGCATTAAGAATAAGGTATGTTTGGCTTAAGTCGGACCATCTTTATGGAGAGCAGTTGCCTGCCTTCGTTACTTTGCCAACAAATTTAGATTAGAATTCACCCTGGATCATCTGATACTCCTTTACTCCCCAAGATTTTTTCGGGGCGAAGTTATCAACTTAGTGAAACGATGAGAAAAAGCTATCCTCTCTAGCTTGGATGAAGATAATGACCGAGGATGGATGGAGAGATTTGTTGTTCTCACTACCAAAGACATAATTCCACAAACCAGCATGCCGTTCCCAGAAACCTGGAATTATACTCGTAAGTATTTATTACGAAAGACAATTATTTCATTTTCTTTCATTATTACTTCGAATTTGATCGTAAGTTTTGTTATTCAGCCGTAGTTTGGAAACCTTCCATGGATATAAGTATCTCTAACTGGATCACGGTCATCCTAAGCATTTCAAATAAAAATCACCGAACTTGGAAAATAATTTCCAAAGATAATGAGTGGAAGGCCAAGAACCATGGTAACATTTTTCATGCCTTTCAGTTTAACCTCCTTTTATAATTTCACGACCTTTTAGCTTATGTAAAAAAAACTCTACAGGACTTCTAAAAAGATCCTCAAATGTTTAAACCATAGAGATGTCTCTCAATCTCAAGGAAACTGAAGGGCAAACAAATATCCACGTTAATTGCAAGGTATTGGAGAAAGAATTACTTAGAAGAAGTTAGAATTGACGTGTACAAAATAGAAGTTAGTAGAGTTAGTTAATAGTTTGTTATAAAGTTAGTTAGACAAATCAGTTAGATGGCACTGTATATAACAACCTGTAAGTCGCATTGAGATTGAATGAGAATTTCACAGTAAACTTCATCTTCTCTGTAGAATTAGCTAACATGGAGAAAGTTAACATGGTATCAGAGCCATTCGATCTCTGAAGCTTGTGGAAAATAACCATGACGACTGTCGATAATGAGTTACCTGAGAAGCTTGGCCATAATCATCCTTTGTTTCTGAGTTCGATTGATAATTCATGGGCTACACTAATTTCGATTCAACTGACGGGAGCAAAAAACTTCTCGGTATGGAGTCGTGCAATGAGAATTGCAATTTTAGGTCGGAACAAGCTTGGATTCATTGAAGGAACATGCTTGAAGGAAGCCTATGGCCCTAATCTCACTGCTCTATGGGAACGATGTAACGCAATTGTACTCTCATGGATCATGAACTGTGTATCCAAAGAACTTCTTGGAGGAATTGTTTACTCAACAAATGCAGCAGCTGTATGGAGTGATCTCAAGGAAAGGTATGACAAAGTAGATGGATCTCGAATCTTTCAATTACACAAAGAAATCGCTTCAGCAAGTCAAGGTACCAATTCAATCTCTGTGTATTTTGCTCGTTTGAGAGATCTTTGGGTAGAATTTGACAGCATCACCCCTGTGCCTGGATGTGATTGTGCTAAATCAAGAGATTTTGTCTTGTTTATGGATAATCAAAAGTTGTTACAGTTCCTTATGGGACTGAATGATACATATGAACAGGCTAGAGGTCAGATCCTTATGATGATCCCTTTGCCAACACTAAACAAAGCTTACTCTATGTTAATTGAACGTGAAAGTCAAAAATCTATCTCACAAGTCTGGAAATCAACCTGAGATGAATGCACTTGCCTCCATCAGAACTAGTTCTAATCCTTTGAATAGATTGAAGAAACCTTTCTCTCCTTATAGTTACGATCCTAATGTTGTCTGTGATCACTGCAAGCGTAAAGGTCACACTAAGGCAATATGTTTTCGATTAGTTGGGTATCCTCCTGATTTTGAGAAGAGAGGAAGGGAGAATCAGATTAACAATCAATCGGATAAAAGGAACTATCATAGCGAGAGAAGTAGTGGTAATGGTAATTTTCATGCTGAGAGAGGTAGTGGTAACTTTCCTGCTGAGAGAAGTGGAAGTGGTGGTCATTTTCACACAACTCATAATGCTGCTAATAATCCAGTGAGATATCAGGATCATGCACCTAATTACACAGGGAATATGGACTATAGCAAAGGTATGGAAGTCATCCATGAACAATATCATCAGATCTTGAATATGCTTGGAAAGGCTAACCTGCAGGGGACATCAGATATGGCTTCTAGCAACTCTGGCAGTGCTAACTCAATTCAGAGTTCCTCCTCAACTAACACAGCAGGTAATACTATTAATCTCACAGTAGGGGATCATAATTGGATTGTGGATTTCGGGGCAACAAATCATATGACCTACAACCCAAACATGCTAGTACAAAAGAAGTTTCTCTCTTCTATGACTCATAATCAGGTTCACCTACCTAATGGAGACACTACTACTGTCACTCATTCAGGGTCTTGTAGCATCACCAAGAATGACAATATTCAGGATGTGTTAGTCATACCTGCATTCAAAAACAACCTCTTGTCTGTGTCAAAACTTACTAGAGAATTGCAGTGTTCAGTTTCCTTCTTCCCTGATTTTTTTGTTTTTCAGGATCTTTACAATGGGCAGGTGAAGGTGATTAGTAGAGAGTCTGATGGCTTTTATTTTCTTCCTACTCAAAATCCCAGAAAAGACTTGCTCAGAACAGACTCTCCTACTCATATACATTCCTTCAGTGCTAAGGAGGACACTCCCTCAGCAGACTCTCAAGTCTTGTTGTGGCATCAAAGACTGGGACACACCTCCTCCAGTGTCTTAGCAAATGTTATTCTTATTTTTTCTAAACATAGTTCAGTAGAATTAACAAATTGTACTATTTGCCCTCTAGCTAAACAACATAGATTACCTTTTCATCATAGTACTTCCATGTCATCTTTACCATTTCAATTGTTACATGTTGATGTTTGGGGTCCATTCAAAATTCATACACATGATGGAAACAGATTCTTTGTTACCATTGTGGATGATTGTACAAGAATGTTATGGCTGTTTTTAATAAAATTGAAGAGTGATGTTTGTGTCATTCTGGCAAACTTCTTTACTTTGGTTCATACACAGTTTGAAGTAGTGGTGAAATCAATTCGAACAGACAATGGTACAGAATTGTCAAGGCTAAATGTCACAAGTTATGCACTTCATTAGGCATTGTGCACCAACGAACTTGTATCCATACCCCTCAGCAGAATGGTGTTGCTGAGAGAAAATATAAACATATTTTGGAGGTAGCCAGGGCCATCAAATTTCAAGGGCACATTCCTATCAGATTTTGGGGACAATGTATTTTAAGTGCTGCTTATATTATTAACAGGTTGCCTACTCCTGTTCTGAATGGAAAATCACCTTATGAGGTATTTCACAAGTGCAAACCTTCTCTACAGCATATTAGAATCATTGGTTGTCTATGTTTTGCCAAAAATATGTATATCAGTGATAAATTTCAGCCCAGGAGTATTGTTGCTATTTATATGGGTTACAGTGAGCAGACTAAGGGTTATGTTCTTTATGACTTGAAAGACAAACATTTCTTCATCAGTCGAGATGTTATTTTCAAGGAGTCTATATTTCCATTCTCTCTTCCCTCATCTACTACCTGGAAGCTCTTTCCTACAAATACTAGTTCTACAGATGATGATCCCTGCACATCTTCTGACCTCTCTAGTCCTTCACCAGTTCCTCTGGTGCCAGCTCACACTTCAGAACCCCTTATTCAGTGAAAATCCCAAAGAACTACTACTACTCCTCTATGGATGAAAGATTATGTAGCACATGTTCAAAATGCTCCTTCCACATCCAAGCCTTTATACTCTATTGATCAGTACATGGGGTATGACAAGTTGACTGCCCCTTATCAGACATATATATCCTCTTTTGGAGCTGATGTTGAACCATCCAATTTTGAAGCAGCTTGTAGGGATCCCAGGTGGGTTCAGGCAATGCAGACTAAGATTACTGCATTGGAATCTAACAACACATGGCAGGTAGTTCCTCTGCCTCCTGATAAAACAGCTATTGGTTGCAAATGGATTTTTAAAATCAAATATCAAGCTAATGGGCAGGTTGAGAGATTTAAAGCTCGGTTAGTAGCTAAGGGGTTCAATCAGAGGGAAGGGTTGGACTATCAGGAAACCTTCTCACTTGTTGTAAAGATGGTGACTGTTAGAAGTGTTTTAGCCTTAGCTGCAGCTGGTAATTGGCATGTACATCAGATGGATGTGTTCAATGCCTTCTTACAAGGTGATTTGCATGATGAAGTCTTTATGACTCTTCCACAAGGTTTTCAACTTCCACAGGGATTTAATGGGCAGGGGGAGAAACTAGTGTGTAGGCTCATCAAATCCCTCTATGGATTGAAGCAAGCACCAAGACAATGGAATGTAAAGCTCACTGAAGCACTCATTAGATCAGAATTTGTACAAAGTCAGCTTGATTATTCTCTATTCACTAAAAGAGTTGGTACTGCTATGGTGATAATCTTGGTATATGTAGATGATATGATGATCACTGGCAATGACATCAACCTCATTCAGGAGACAAAAAGGACCTTGCAAAGTTCGTTCAAAATGAAGGACCTTGGAGAACTCAAGTATTTCCTAGGAATTGAGTTTGCTAGATCTCAAAAGGGAATAGTGATGCATCAAAGGAAGTACACTCTTGAGGTCATTTCTAAAGCTGGACTCAGTGCTGCAAAACCAGCTACAACGCCACTTGATCCATATGTACAATTAACCACTAAAGAGTATGATGAAGCCAATGATAGAGACAATACTGACAGGTTACTAAAGGATCCTAGTATCTACAGAAGATTGATAGGGAAACTCTTATACTTAACCATCACTAGACCAGACATCTCATTTGCCACACAGACTTTAAGTCAGTTCCTGCAACAATGTCACGACCCGGGAGCACCCCCTAGTCGTAACCGGCGTACTCGACCTCGAAGAGGTCTAATACAAACCTCTTAGCATTCATTCATCGCATAGACACTAAAAACATAATGAATTTAAAACTTTCTTTACCAAGAAAACATTTAATAAAAAAATAGCAAGCGGAAG
>JAJOOF010009220.1:0-38811 GCA_029582545.1 Solanum lignicaule | reverse complement strand
TTAAAATATTTGACCAGATATTTTGACCAAGAAGCGACGGACATAAAGATGTTGTCCGTCACTAATTTAAAAAATAATTAAACAATTAAAATTAATAAAAAGCGACGGACGGCATGACTTTTTTTAAATTAATAAATAATTATTTTTAATAAAAAGCGACGGACTGCGTCACTATCTATATAAAATAATTAATTAGCAAAAATCCGCAAAAAAAAGTGACGGACTAAGCGACGCCGTCCGTCGCTTTTAAAAAATATTTTTTAAAAAATATTTTAATTAAAAAGCGACGGACTAATAGACGTTGTCTGTCGCTTTTTAAAAATGTTTGACTAGATATTTTGACCAAAAAGCGACGGACTAAGAGATGCCGTCCATCGCTTTTTTTTAAAACTAATTAATAAAATAAAATAAATTAAAACAACGGACAGCGTGGTTATTGTTTAATTTATAAATAATTATTTTTAATAAAAAGCGACGGACTAAGAGATGCAGTCCGTCGCTTTTTGTAAAATAATTTTAAAAATAATTATTTTAATTAAAATGCGACGGACGGCATCTCTTATTCCGTCGCTTTTTTGGAGCGACATTGTCCGTCGCTTTTTCTTCCGTCGTTTTTTAGCAGTTTTTTAGTAGTGAATCAAACATAAGTCGTCATAACATATACCCACTTCGGAAAATCACCATATCACTTATCATTACGAACAAAGTACCATTTCACCTTTATCAAGATACACAATTTATATCAAACCATTGGTCGTCTCATGGAACCCAAATCCAAACTGTTAGCATACCGGAACGTGGTACCCGATCCAAGTTAGTTATGTCGGAACGTGGCAATCGATCCGAGTTAGTTATGTCGGAACGTGGCAACCGATCCAAGTTAGTTATGTCGGAACGTGGCAACCGATCCATTCAACACAGCATAATCACAATCACAAGTATATCTTCAAGATCATACATTTAAGTCATGATTTCATGGCAACAATAATTTATCCATCTCATTTACAACAAGTCTAATCAACAATGCAACATTCATATACATACATGTATCATCATGAAGCAAGAACAAACATACACCACACAATCATAGAATCACAACCATCACCTATGGATTATTCATCAATACCTATCATATAAACATTACCTCGACCATACTTAGCCATAGTTCATCATCTAAGGCTTCTTTCTAGGATTTAATCATAATTCACCATAAGGTCCCAAAGTCAATCACTACCATTCATGATCTAGCATACTTTCATAAATCTAGTTCAATTCATGGTTTCATCCTCTTGTTCTTGAACAAATTCTATTCACGATGGCAATCCTAGAAGATCTAGCAAGATTCATCAATTTCTCTTCTCAAGGCATAAACCCACATATTTTGATTTCTAGGGATTACCCATGGAATTCACTCGGTGCACGAAGGCCTACGCATGAATCCTACCATCGAATTACATACATTACGCAGTGAGCATAAATTTAAACTACTCAATTCATAAAACCTAGTCTATTTGGGTGCAAGAAGCAGCACGGAGTAATTGACTTTGATTCCTATTTTTCGGGCTTTGTGACGGTGATTTTGGCCAAGAATCCGCAAGATATCACCATACTCACGCTAGAAATCTCTCTCTCCCTTCTCTCAAGCTTGCAACAACTTTTTGGGGGTTTCTAAGGTGTTTTACGACTTATTTAGGTATTTTAGGAAGAAGGAGAAATAGGATTTCACATAATTTACGTTCTATCTCACTTATCCCGCCCTGGCGCCAGCTTACCCCAACCTGGCTCCGCCGCCATAGCAGCATCTGGCCCGCTATGGCGGGACAATGACCCAGATTTTCCCAGATTTTTGTTTCTCCTATATAACGACGGTTCGGGTCGTTATAATGGTCTTGTGGACCCTTATACTTATATGAATTTGTATTATGGACCCTTCTACATGACCATTTGTCAACTGAACCCTTAAACTTAATGAATCTCAATATTTTAAGCCCTTCTGACCATTGACCAAGCTTATGTGGCAACTTAATTGTTAAGTTGGCACAAACACGTGATTTCACACCTTAAAGGAGAGTGAATATCAAAATTTAGACTAAAAATAAGAAAATTGAATATAATTTTTTTCACTTGTTTCTTCTTTTCCCACCCCAGCCCACTCCACCCATTTATTTTTCTCTTTCTAATTACCAGTACCTTCTTCCCCATCCAAACCTCATTTCTCACTTTCTCCCCTTCCTGTTCAATTTCTTTTTTCTCTTCGTTTTTTTTAAAAATAATTTCTTACTTCCTAGAGAAACAAAAATGTGGTATTGTTGTAGATCTGTGTTGTCTTTTCATTTTTCTTGTAATTTACAACCCATAAGATGAGAAAGATTCGATAGTCTTGAAGGATGAAAAGAGATTGTTAGTTGTCTTTGTAAAATTAGGTGAAATGTGTTATGTAAAATTGTGTTTAAATATTATGATATATTGAGGTATTTTAATGATGATTCATTGATGCGGAGAAAATGAATTTATGGTGGTTCAAAAGGTGGATGTAGACGCTAGTAAAAAAATACGATTAATAGTTGCGAATGATGAAAATTGAGAAAGAATTGAACTATTTTTAAGAACTTGAAGAACTTTGTCACAACTATAGATAATGGTGGCCTGAAGAAGAAGAAAATTTAGGAGATTGGAGATGGTGTTAATGGTGGTTGTGGGTCGAGGGAGGTGGAGGAGAAAGGCGAGAGAAATAACTATTTTATTTTATTTTTTAAAATATAAAACTTTTTTTCTTTTATCTTAACATTTTTAGTTAATAATTTTATAATATTTGTGAAATAATTATGACATGGCATTAGTATATCTGATGTGGATATGGCATGTCATTTATGTAAGAAAGAGTGAGCCACACACATGGTTGGAGGGGTTTGAATATCTTATTTTAATTGAGTTTGAGGGTTCACTTGACAAAGAGTTGAGTAGAAGGGTCCAGAATACAAACTCATACAAGTATAAGGGTCCATCAGACCATTTCGCCTAATATTATCATAGAGTGTATTACAAACTCTTTAATTTGGTGATCACAAAATACCTACAGTAAAACCTCACTAAATTGATATAGGTGGAACCATAAAATATCATTATATTATAGATATATTATTTAATCAGTAAATTAATATTTATGAATTTAAAGAGTGTTTCGACACCGCAAAATTCGTTTGGGGATGAAATCTCGGAGAATTTAAATGAATCCACTTATGAAAACATCATTCATGAACTTGAGATCATGATTAATGTTCTCGCTTACCGCAATAAAATGGACATTAATAACATCTTGGATGAGTGAATATGATACATATTCATAGGTTCAAAACTTAGAAGAAATTGTGGATACCATTGAAAAAAATAATGTTGATGATAAAATATAGATGATACAATACCTTTGGAACAAGTTATGGTCAAGAAACACTTATTACATTTAGAACTCTTCACAATTTTATAGTGCAGTTCAAAAAAATAACATCGAAACTTTTGAATGCAATAAGAAAAGTTAGAGATGAACTTCAACAAAATTTTAATTTTAACAAAAAAATAAAACACAATAGAATCATGTTTCACTAAATTGTCTTAGATATATTTGTACTTTTTTAACGAATTATTAATTTATAATATTAATGAGACCATATATTTATATAGGGGTTTTCAAAAAATATATTATTTTAATTTCTTATCGAAATGAGTGATTTTTTTCCATTGGCTCAAGTCGGGACCGGAGAAAAATATTATCTTAGAGAGGTTATTAATTAATTGAGTATTAATTTAGTGATGTTTTACTGTAGTTCTCTTTAGTTCTTATTTTCTTCATATTTGTTAATTAGTAGATGTTAGGTACCTCATTAGGATTGGTAAGGTAAGGTCTAACCCCTGGTGAAATTTTTTAATTTTTAATAAAAGACCACTAGACACTCTGTCTTCTAGTGGTAAATTTGCTTTAATTTTTTTAGCTAAAACTAATTTTTCTATGTAATTTGACTCCAAACTTAAAAATTGAATTTCATCACTCTGCTATTCCTTCCTCTATCTTCTTTTTCATGTTTTTCCTCCATAAAATCTATTTGACTTATTCGAATATAAAGAAACTTGACCAGAAACAGAAACAATAATAGTGATGTTCGACCTAAAATGAATATATTTAATCATTATTTGCTTCATATTTTAATAATTTATTATTGTTTGGAGTATAAATTCTAATAATTATGCTTATATTAGTATATTTTGATGATTAGTGAGTTTCGAGATATTTGGTAAAATTGTTAGGGATGCTGAACGTAACTAATAGTGCAGAGGCATTGCAGCTAAGTTTGGTATTCATTTTTATGTGCAAAATGGTTATACCAATTGCTCACTGAAAGTGAATTTTATGATCGTGACTGACATGTTAAGAAACAAGTGTACACCCTATTATAAGCTTAAAAGTATTATTGAAGATGATCTACAGAGGATGAGTGGAATGTAACGTGACATTGGGCACTGTTGTATAGAACCTAATCAGGTTGCGAATTGTCTTGTCATACCATCTTGATACAAACCAGATGCATAGTATTTTAGTTAGAATTAGAATTGACATGACTATTTTTTTTTTCTAAGCTAATTTGATTGTATATAGTGACAGAACCAGAAATTTTATCAAGGGTGTGCAAGAATTTTTTTCTTTCTTTCTAATAAGTGAGTTGAATGTTATTTGCTTAAAGCGGAATGACCTGGAAGATTCTTTGTACTTGACTCTGTTTGTAAGTTGAACCCTTATACTTGTGACTTTGTCAATTGAACTCTTAAACTCATTGAAACACACTATTTTAAACTGCTTTTTCATCTTATATGTGAACATGTAATACATTTCGTTTACACGTGAAATTCCACGTCATTTTTAATGACACATAAGAAATTAAATATTAAAAAAAAATAAAAGACTACTGGCATATTCTAGAGAAAATTGAACATTATTTTCTCAATATTTACTCTCAAATTGAGCATCAAATTCATGTCAAATTGATGGGATTCTTACCTAGCTGACTTGAATTTCACACTCTAGGCTCACAAACACACACCCAACAATCTCCATTACAATTTTGAATTTATTTCACAAATTCACAAAACTAATTTATCATTCTTGAAGCTTTATCAAGCTTATCAATGAAGTTCTTCATTTTTTCAGTACCCACGATCAACCTACACTAATTTATACAGAACTGAAAAAATAATTACGAAATTGAGATTTTGTAGGTGAAAATATGGCAAAACGAGAAGCAGTAGAGGTGGTGTTGGTTTGTAGCAGAAGAAGAAAATTTTGAGAAAATACATGGGGTGAGAAAATTTTGGTTTGTGGGTGGGGTGGGGTGGTGGGGGGATGGGTGGGCTGAAAGGTCTGAAGAAGATGACTTCTTCCTTTTTCTTTTTGTTTTTCATATTTTTTAAAATTTTAATGTTTTGCGGGCCGTAAGGTCCGAAGAAGATGACTTTTTTTTTTAAAATTTATATTTTAATATTTTTAATATAAAATATTATACTACTCGCTTTAAAATGTGTTGAATCACGCAATATTCCAAGTCAGCAATATTGGTGCCACATATGTTTGGTCAATGGTAAGAGGTGTTTAACATATTGTGTTTCAGTGAGTTTAAAGGTTCAGTCGGCAAAGTTAAAAGTATAAGGGTTCAACTTACAAACGGAGCCAAGTAAAAGGGTCTTTCAGGTCATTCCGCCTTTGTTTAGCCTAGGAAGTTTACCATGAACGATCCCAACGTTTGTCAATATAAAAAACAAGCAATCATGTTTTTTTTTTTTTGATGCATTGATTTTGTATGATAAAAATATATGATTATTGTGTATAAATTGAAATATTAATTGAACAAATGCATCTAGCTTTACGAAACATAAATCACACCAGCAGAGGATTTTTTTTTTCTTAAAAGAAGAAGAAGTTAAAACGCATGTATCAATTTTAGCTTTGGGTTTAAAGTTGTTAACATATAAACACAATTTTTTAATGTAAAATGTTGGATTTTTTTTTTATTTTCATCCTTCGAAAGTGCATTATATCCTAGATAAAGTTAGAAATACATGACATCTAAATATACAAATTTCAAAATTAAAATAATTTATTCATATATGTTACTCTATATTATTTAAATTGCAATATTAATAATTAAGAAACTTGAGGAACATTTAAGAATTTCAAGTAAATTAAAATTAATAAATGTATGATGCAAGGATAATGGTGTGTGTAAGGTTGTGTTCTTTCAAAATAAAACCAAAAAAAGGTTGTGAATTCTATGGATTCGAACTCGCAAACTCCAGGTGGAAAATGAACACGCTTAACCACTATGTGCCAACAAAAGAGTTTATATTAAGGATGCTCAACATTAATTATTTATCTCTTAAATTCAGAATCTAGCCTCTGTATATGGTGTAATTTTCCGGCAAAGGGTGGATGGCTGTAGCTCCTCCCCTGATTGTATATAGTCCGAGAGCCTGTTCTAGATGAACTAAGATGCACATCTAGTTCTGGATGTAATTCAAAAAAAATAACAACGATAACAACAACACACATTATTCTTCTCATAATAGTTTCTTCAATTCCCATCACTTCTTGTCTTGTAAGCAACACTTACTACTCAAGTCTTGAGGAACCTCCAATATGTAGTATATTTTTAGATTTTCTTACATATATAGCTATCGTGAAATTAATTTTCTTACATACTGATAAAATTTTAGACTGTCTTTTGATGTTACAAAATATTAAGTTGTTGTCTAATGTTTTTTCTCATAAGATTTTTTAGTTTACTTAAGTTTTTAGTTGGAATGTTTGTATTAATCCTAATTTCCTAATTGATATGTAAATTTAATTCACATGTACAGAGCTCTCTTGTAAGTAAACTTGACACCTTCGCTATGACATTCATAGTAATTTTGTTACTTCGAATTTCACTTTTTTATTATATCAATATTTTAATTTAAAATACGAGTATCTATAATAAATTTTAGCCAAACATTCAAATATCGTGCTACCCCCAAATTCATTATATATATTCGTTAAAATATAATTCAAATCACGCCATTTGACAGCCCCAAACCCACTATATAGATCTGTCCGTAATTTTAATCCGTCCAAATTCAATTGAAGTCATGCCATTTAACACCCCCAAAATCAAGTCATTCTATTTGACACCCCAAGTCTTATTTATCGTGTTGTATATTTGTTTTTACTCTTTCTTTGTGTGTTACTCGTGAGGTATGAGTTGTATAGTAGACAATTTGGTGACAATAGTGTTTATCAAATTTAAAATACGCTGATGAGTAATGATGAAGTTTGTAATTTGCTGCACGAAAAACAATCAACACCGCAGTAGTTTGAAGCAACGTGACACTAAATAGTTGAATTTTGACACTATATCCGACATTCATTCTATTTAACTAGATGACTCAAACTCTTAATTATTTAACCTCCACAATTATTTTCAAAATCCTAATTCATTTCTATTTTCTCTGGCTGCCCCCAACTCTCCTCTTTCGCTCCCTTTCATCCTGCAAATCCTAACAAACTTCTTCATTCCCTGATTTATTTGTCTGAATCCATATATTCTTACTTCCCAATTCCTTTTCACCTTCTCTTTTCTTTCTTACCCATTTTAAAATAAAATTTGTATTAAAAACACAAATATTCAAGAGGAGTTTTCGTCAAATGTTGATCTAAAAGGGAAAGGAGATGAAGATATCACGAAACATGGGTGAAACTATTTAAATAGTAGTAAAATGAGGTAACAATATCTATTTCTTCTCTGAATGTTGTTTAGTTTGTTTCATGTTTATATGATTTATTTTAATATCACTTTTTTATTACTGAAAAAAGAAACAAGGGAGGGGATTACAAAATAGCTCTTATCAACAACACAAAAATTCAAGTAGTTAGTCAACTCATGAGCTACTAAAATTTTTCTTAATACGGTATATTTTATTTTCTTCCTATTATGTGTCCTCACTTTCTTGTTCATTTTTAACATGCTCTGTGTTAGTCTCAAATTTGAAAATCTTAACTTAAAAATTCTTGTAATCTTTGTTTCCCATCTCCAACCCCCCAACCTCGAAAAAAAATTCGTAACACTAATTTAATTTTCCTTTTTTATTTTCTTGATTTAATTTTTTTCTTCTTAATATGTGACATAGAATCCATCTAGTTTAAGAAATTTGGTGAAATTTTCTCTTAATTGATTCACCCTCATTTCTAATCAAGTGTGAAATTCTATTATATTGCAACCTTCCTCGACTTGAGACTCGACTCTTGATTATGATCCCAACTAGGGACCCAACTCCCAATCGTGACTTCCTCATCCTAACCCCAAGCTCGAGATACAACTTTTGACTCCAAACTCTTGATTTCTAATCTTGACTTGGGATTCGACTCCCTAACTCCTGACTTAAGATTCAATCTTGAGATGACCTGATCCAACACGACCCTAAGTCGCTATCAATGACGCATCCTAGTTCAGAGTCGGGTCTTTAACCTCGATTCGAGGCCAAGTCTAAAGTCACTGTCAGGTCTTGGATCATGGTTGGTATCGATGGTTGAGTCTTAGGTTAGGGCATGATCAAGTTGAGGATCAAGTTATGTGGTGTGGTTGAGGTTAGAGGTTTGGGTTAAAGGATGTTGTTATGGGTTCGGTCTCATAGTATTTTCATAATTATATTCAAAATGCTGTTAGAGATAAAAAAATTTACTAACCAAACATCAAAATATAAATTCATTGTGTAAAAATACTAAAATGTTATTCTATAATATAATTCATTTTTGAAAATGTTAGGCAGTAAATTTTCTAAAATCTAAAGGATGTCATTACGACTCATTCAAACCATATCATAGTGTAAAAATACTATAACGTTATTCTATAGTTAGAGCATGTTTGATTGATTTTTTAAAGCCAAAATAGCTTAAGCACTTTTAAAGTGTTCGAATAAAATTAGTTTTTTTTTATAAGCCCCTAATTTTAAGCTAAAATGATAAAAAATAAATCAAAAATCAGAAGTTGAAATTTCTAACTTATGCTTATAAATTAAAAAAACCAAAAATCTATCCAAACATGCTGATA
Organism: Solanum lignicaule; assembly: GCA_029582545.1. Lineage (NCBI taxonomy): Eukaryota > Viridiplantae > Streptophyta > Magnoliopsida > Solanales > Solanaceae > Solanum > Solanum lignicaule. Next base: position 29,686 of record JAJOOF010009220.1, on the reverse strand, counting down.
AATAGACTTGTATACAACTACATTATGTATATAAATATGAAAAGCTGGTGCAGGGAAAATTCATAAAATCCATGCACATACAAAAGTATTACCATTTTATATAAGGCAACAAGAGTTAGGACTACATGACATTAAATTTTTGTACCTTTAGAATTAGGTGTTTGTACCTTTTTACAACTGTCATGGCATTAAGTGTTCGTACCTTTATCATTACGTATTTGTACCTTTATATATAAATCTATAATTGATCCCTTCTAATGTAGGACTCATTTTGGCCTTGTTTTATTGGATGTTGAGCACGTGGAAGATTTTATATTTGTGTGTACGTTGTAGCTATTTCCTTTGCATATATACTCAAATCAAAAGTGAACCATCAGTCCTTCTCTCAACTAAATTATGTAGCTCCTCTCCTTGAAGATTCAAATTGGTGGATTTTTTATTTTCCCTTTGTTGCTTTCATCGGATTGCATCTTTTAGGTCCTTTTACGTTTTTTCTTTTTATGCAATTCTTTGTTGATTGTACTTCTGTGAATCTTTTTTTTTGTTTGTTCTGCTCATGCACACTTCTTTGTTGTTTCTTCTTTGTTGTTTCAGCTTTGTTATTTCTTCTTTGATATTTCAACTTCTTTGAAGAATTGTAGTACTAACTATATTTTTCGGTCTTTTGCTCTTGCTTTCATTTTTTTAATTTGTTAATTTCTATTGCATGTAATATTGTACAAAAGGTGTTTGATGGTATGTTATAATGAACTTTGTTCTGTTTGTTCTGCTCATGCACAATTCTTTGTTGTTTCTTCTTTGATGTTTCAGCTTCGTTGTTTCTTTTGTGTAGAATTGTAGTACTAAATATATTTTTCGGTCTTTTGCTTTTGCTTTCGTTTTTTTGGTTTGTTAGTTTCTATTGCATGTAAGTGTTGTTATTGTGTCCTCTCTGTATTGTACAAAAGGTGTTTGATAGTATGTTGTAATGAACTTTGTTCCCTTATGTAATGGTACACTCATAGAAACTCTAAAGTTAAAAAATTTACAAAATTTATCCATGCATGTGTGCCTTGCCATTACAGAGCGTTTACGATTTCAAAAAAACTCTAACTGTTGTGGCTCTCATTGTGAAGATAAAGACATATGGCACCAAGATTGAATATTGACGGAATAACTATTGACACTCCTGATTGGACTTGCAAAGTCCAAATTGTGGACATGAGTCGAAACCGACTACGTTTGGAGAGAAAAGTTCGATAAAGAAGCTCTAATTGAACATGTCGAACCAGATAACGAGCTTAAGAAATCAGTGTTGACACCGACCAAGCTACAAACCACAACTTTTGCAACTATTGCTCATATGACTCCAGGTCCTAATGCAGAAATTGGTATATCCCTCCTATCAACCATTAGTTAGCTAAAATTTATGTCCCCACATGTAACGACCTCATATTTCTTTATTTCTACCAGATATTTTAGGAGTTGTTCTCCGTTGTAGCCCTTCAAAATATGTAGGCCGCACTCAAAATAGGTGTCACGAGGTTACTATTGTTGATGATCAGTAAGTAGAACCTTCCTTCCGTGTTATACATTGCTATTTATATTTTCAAATTTTGACACAATCTTACTATAGATTCGAGAAAAAAATGGTATTAATGTATTGCTCCTACTTTCAAACGAAACCAATTTCTGCTCACTTTATAGGACGACTTCAGAGAAATTGAAGGAACCGAATTGGAAGCTCAAATGGAAAAGGGTAAAGCGTTCCCTGTAATCCTTGGAAGGAACATTGGAATCTCTGGTTATCAGGGTATGCGTGCATTACATTGTTTTATTGAAATCTCACATTTTTACACCATACACTATCACACGTCATTTCATATGTACAAATTTATCCTTGCAAATTAGATTCAACTCTACAATATGCATAAATCCTACTTATCCGCATGCATTACAGATGATCAGTTGGTAGTGACTTTTTACTCTCCATCTCTAGTCTGATATATTTAGAAAGAGAAAGAGTTTTAGAGAGATAAAAATGGAACCCACATTGAATGCTTTTTAGTATGACATTATATGATGAAAACTTAATAAAAAATTACACACTAGATAGCTAGTTTTCTATGAACCATTTTCATTTCCTATATATACCCCTTCCCCTTCTCCGTTTTCTAATTAACTCATCTTCCCTACTATTTTCCTTTAGAAAGTTTTATTTTTTTGTTACTCTAATGGCTGGTGAATTTTAGAAAAGTGACATGCTTTTTCCTGAACTCCTCTTGAGGAAAAAACACACCATTTGCTTGAAATTCTGCGGCCATTATTGTAACAAAAAGAAAAGGATGTTTTTTTTTGGAAGGAAAACAATATTTAATCTGAAGTTGAATTTGCTTGTTTTTGGGAAATGGGTTGATAGGAAAAGGAAGGTATATATAGGGAATGGAATGATTAATAGCAAACTAGCTAGCTACTGTGTAATTTTTAATTAAGTTTTTGTCATATAGTGTCGTGCTAAAAAGCATTCAGTGTAGTCCCTAGTTTTATCTCACTAAAATTCTTTTGGTGGAATGACTTTGGAGACCTTTGTACGTGGTTCTGTTTGTTACTTGAATCCTTCTACTCACGTCTTTGTTAACTGAATACTTATTTAAGCTCCTCTGATCATGTGTGTCTCTCAATCACATTGATGTGGATAACACATCACTATCCACATCAAATATAAATTGCCACGTCATTTTTTATTACAAATAATATTTTCTTAAAGAAATCTCAAACTCATCTCCAAAACCCTTTTTTTTCTCTTCTAATATTTATCATTTATTTTGCTATTTAGATTTTATTTTATCATTCTTGGTAAATATTTTTTTGATAAGTAAAGATTTTATTACTACCAAGTGATAATTACAAAGCAAAAAAGAAAAACTGGCAGGCAATGGACAACCCCATGTCTACATGCTCCAAGACTTCCTCTTCTATCCTATACAAGCAGTACTATGTAAATACTAGCAAGAACAAGCTAATTAGGATAGTAATTCAAGCTCTTTAACATCCTCTTTAGCCTACTATATATTGTACCTCTTTTATGTATCTCTTGGACCACTCTTCTCAACAGAATATTAACTTCAGTTTTCTGATTTTGAAAGATCCTTACATTCCTCTCATGCCACAAAGCATAGATACAACATGCCAAGGAGAGCCTGTAGAGATCTGCAGCTACGCTACCACTATTTACATGTGTACTAGCCCAGTGAAGCTCCCCTGTCCATCCCATAGCTCTTCTTCTGATCCCTTGCCACATTAGTAGTTTTTCCCATACAGTTGCTGCATATGAACATAGGAAGAATAGATGTTCGATTGATTCAGCCACATCGCAACATAAGGGGCATTTCTTGTCCGCTACCGTCATCCACCTGGCCAACCTGTTTCGTGTGAGCAATCTATTCTTAATAGCCAAATATAAGATGAAACACCATTTAGAAGCTCCCAAATTAATACACATGATCCGTCTCCATTGCACTTTTTGAATGTCCCTTCTCAACTTTCCATAAACGCTTTTAATAGAGAAGCACTCCATTTGCAGTATTGAAACCTCATCATATCCCGCATCATTCAATGCTTCTTTAGCATTCGGGATTTTTTGAATAGCCCAAGACGCTTGAGGAATCTTCAAATCCCATATTCCTCTTCCCTTTATATAGTAACTATGCACCCATTGTACCCATAATCTATCTTTTTTCTTGCATAGATTCCACAATAGTCTTGCAATGGCAGCCTTATTCCAGGTATGGACGTCCTGGACTATCACAACCCAGGGGTACACCCTAGATGTAACATGGCACATAGAACCCCGAAGGACTCCATGTAAGCCACTTAGCATATCATAACATAAAGTACATAGAAATGATGCGGAAATTTTAAAACTTTTCTTTACAATCGAAGTCTTTATAAAAGCAAGCGGAAGTCTTTAACACTTTGTCTCAAACCATCTAATACAACTTTGAACAACTCTTGGGACACAGCCCATACAATAGTCTAAAACATAAAAGAAAGACATAAAGGTAATGGTGGCTTTATCCTCGATGCTATGAGGACTCACCAAATCTTCAACTCCTTTGCACTTCTAGGAACCTATCCTCAAGAATGGCACTCAAAGTCGCCAGACCCTACATTTGATAAGAATGTAGGCAAGAGTATGCATTGGTACAAAATGTACTAAATATGTACGCTAGCATAACATCATAAGAGCATAACACAAGGGTTATCCAACATGAAACATAAGTCATAACCATAAGAGAGAATAACATAATCATAATCATAATCTCCAACAGAGACATCATATAAGGATTAGTCCTCATAAAGCATAATCCAACAATATAGGAGATACCACATATTCATAAGCATAGTCCATACTTAGTCCCTCATAGCATAAGAGAAACTTCTATGTAACCTTCAAGTCATACATGTGCAATGCATAGATGAGACCCCATAATCCCACCTAGGCTAAGTACCACTTTTAGGCCATCATACATCTTTATCATATTTGATCTCATCCTTTAGCTTACTTCTCATGGACAAGGGAATCTTTCACCTTTAGTCAATCATATCATGGAAGGCAACTATAGCAACAATCCATCAACACACACATCCTATAAGAGAAACACTTCTTAGGTAACCTTAAGTCATACTTGTGCAATGCATGGATAAGACCCCATAAATCCTATCCATACTAAGTATTCCTTTCATCATACTCATACTTCTTAGTTGGAGACTACTCCTCCTCTATAAGCGTTGGAACACTATGAAACACTCCCTTGAGAATACTCTTAGTTCCTTATTAATTTGAACCCTAGGAGATACTTCTCAAGCATGACTAAGTTCATTATTGCTTTTGAACACTTGGAGATACCTTTTCAAGTATGTCTTAGTTCTTCGGATACAGAGATTGCTACTAGAAATCCGAACTTTACTAGGTAAAGGCTTCCATCTCATGAGACCTAACTTTGGGAAAACCCGGACTCTACTATGTGAGAGTTCCCCGTTTAACTTGGATAGTCCTCACATCAACTAGGTGCGGTTCTCCTTTCAACTTGGAGCCCGAACCCCACCTTGTGTGACTCTCCATTTCATTGTCAATACCCATTTGGGGCAAAGCATACACCCCTTAGGTTAGTTATTAAACATTACTTAACATTCATGTCTCATAGAAGGATGTCCTTGACAATCAATCCATGTTCAAGTGATTCTATCACTTTAAGCACTCAAGCACTCATAAGGTAGATTAGGTGAGTATAGGCCTTTCACCACAATTCTATCCTTTAATCTTCTATTCTCATGTAGATTTTACTCTTAAAGCCTAAACATACACAATTCATCGTATTAGCTTTACTATCAAAGCCCTAGTGATCAATATTCTTGACTACAAGCCTTACTCTCAAAGCTTTACCTCTTATAATCATCATTCATACCTAGATCACTAGACATTCTAGTCACAAGCTTCATCTTTAAGCAATTATAGTCATATGTCATCATAAAGACTCAATCTCAATCATTACTAGTCATGATCCATCATATATACTACATTCTAATTCAATTCATGTTCACATGATTCTATTCTTGAACAATTACTATACATATCATCAATTCTAGAAGATCACCTATGAATCCTCAATTTCACTTCACAAGGCACAAACCCACATTCTTCAATTTCATCAATTAGACTAGGGTTAACCATGGAAAACATATAATTTCATCATAATATCATGATTCACTACTAATTAATCATAAACAATCAATACCCACTCAATTGGGTCAACGTTCAACATAACCCACAACATTGAAGAAACCCTAACTAGAATTGGAGATTTTCTTCATCAAATTTGGGAATTCTAGGGGGCTCCATGGATGAATAAGATAACATACCTTGGATACAAAGTCTTACAAAGCTTGCAACAATGGAGTCTTATTCTTGACCTAGGCTTCAAGCTCTATCTTCTTCTTCAAGTCTTAGAGAGAGAAATATTTGAGAAGAGAGCTTTGGGGTTGATTTGGGTTTTGGAAAATAATGACTTAATTGGGGTGGTTAAAGGGTTAAAATACCTTATATAGGGGTACTAGGTCCATACAAAACGACCTCACTTAATAACAACCTAATTAGGAATTTCCTAAAATGACCCTCCTTAGGCAGCCTAGTGCAAGGCACTACGGCCATCCTCACGATCCGTCAAGGGTACCACGGCCCGTGAAGGTTCCCGTGGTCCCTTAACCAGTAGCTATGGCACCTTAACTTAACCCCCACATGGTGAAGGCAAGACCACAGCCACTCCCACGAGTCGTCTAGGCCTTCACAAGCTGTGAAGTGACTCGTCTGGAGGAGGCCAATATTGGGCAGCCTTGGGGGTTCTTTGCCTCACCACCACGGGTGGCACCACGATCTGTAGTGGCCACCAAATTCTGTTTATGCTCTCGTGGTCCAAGGTAGCGCCATGGCAAGCTTGGGCAGCCTTGTCTCTTGTCTTGGCCCTTGCCCCTTGCCTTGGCTCATGCCCTCTAGTCAAGACTCGTAGCCTTCAAACTTAACCTTAGATGGTCTACTAAACTACGGGGTGTAACAATATCTACCCCTTAGGAACATTCATCCTCGAATGACACTCTAGGCACTTCTTAAGATCACAACTCTAGACTAGAAACCCATCAGGCATGCAACTCATCTAAATGCATATGAACAAAGGAGGAACTTCATCAACTCCTAGCTAAACATACTCAATGCAACATAAGGGAGTAGGGACTACATCTATCAACCCAAAAATTCAAGAAATTCTCATAATTAGCCATGTTCAAGGAGGAACTACCATCTCCTAGTCATAACATGCTCAACATACACTCATGGAGCCGATATGCAATTTTACTCTCAACTCCAAACAAAGGCATGCTCAAATATTCCTCTCATGAAGTTCTATAGGCAATTCATACTCAATGCACCACAATATGAGGAAATAATGATGCACATAAGTCATTTCTATCAAGATTTAAGATTTTTCATGAACATGCATCATATAAGAAAATCATGGTAACACATAACCACACAATGACCTTGCTTTCTAAGCGCACCATCTACCCCTTGGGAGTAAGCCTATATGAACTCTTCTAAACACCATTCATTTCAATTTAACTAAGGTCGGATTAAGTCATCACTAAGCCTTCACATTCATCACACATGGTGATTTTAAACTATGGTGAACTATACTACTACCTTTATTAGGAGTCTACTAATTGAACACCTCAAGGTCTCTTCTAAACACCCTATTCCAAATGACCATACCTAAGATCAATCTTAACAAGGTAACTAACTCTTTAAAATTTGTCGACACCTAAACATACCTCCCTTATCTTAGCTAGGTGGTACATGCAACCCTAAAAGTCAACTTTAAGACAAAACATCCTCCAGACTTATGGCATAGACTTTCCCCCCTGGAATAGGCTCATTCGAGAACTAACAATTTGACTATACAGGTTCTACAATCACATAGGAGCATAATAATAATACTACTAATCCATCCTAAGGATGACATCTAAATCTAGCATGTCAAGTCTTATCTAGTCACATAGCCATAATTGGCATCACAACCAACATTTTCTCCTTCGCTCCTTGTAGCATGACCCCTTCGAGTAGTCATATCTTGAAGGCCATCGGATAAGGAGAAAGACCTTATAGAGTTAAACTCTATGGCACGACTTAGAGAATCAAAAAGTGAAGTTTCCTAATCATCTAATAGCTTCCTATTCATAAATGTGGCGCACTTCACACTTATGAACAAGACTCTACTAGACGTGGTTTTGAGACAATCCTAGAATCATTCTAAACCTTATGCTCTAATACCAGGTTTTTCACGACCCAGGGTACACCCTAGATGTAACATGGCATATAGAACCCCGAAGGACTCCATGTAAGCCACTTAGCATATCATAACATAAAGTACATAGAAATGATGAGAAAATTTTACAACTTTTCTTTACAATCGAAGTTTTTATAAAAGCAAGCGGAAGTCTTTAACACTTTGTCTCAAACCATCTAATACAACTTTGAACAACTCTTGGGAAACAACCCATACAATAGTCTAAAACATAAAGGTAATGGTGGCTTTATCCTCGATGCTATGAGGACTCACCAAATCTTCAACTCCTTTGCACTTCTAGGAACCTATCCTCAAGAATGGGACTCAAAGTCGCTAAGAATGTAGGCAGGAGTATGAGTTAGTACAAAATGTACTAAATATGTTAGCTAGCATAACATCATAAGAGCATAACACAAGGGTTAGCCAACATGAAACATAAGTCATAACCATAAGAGAGAATAACATAATCATAAGCATAATCTCAAACATAGACATCATATAAGCATTAGTCCTCATAAAGCATAATCCAACAACATAGGAGAAACCACATATTCATAAGCATAGTCCATACTTAGTCTCTCATTACATAAGAGAAACTTCCAAGTAACCTTCAAGTCATACTTGTGCAATGCATAGATGAGACCCCATAATCCCACCAAGGCTAAGTTCCACTTTTAGGCCATCATACCTCTTTATCATATTTGATCTCATCATTTATCTTATTTCTCAAGGACAAGGGGATCTTTCACCTTTAGTCAATCATATCATGGAAGGCAACTATAGAAACAATCCATCAACACACACATCCTAGAAGAGAAACACTTCTTAGGTAACCTTAAGTCATATTTGTGCAATGCATGGGTACGACCCCATAAATCCCACCCATACTAAGTATTCCTTTAGGTCATCATACTCATACTTCTTAGTTGGAGACTATTCCCCCTCTATAAACCTTGGAACACTATGAAACACACCCTTGAGCATACTCTTAGTTCCTTATTAATTTGAACCCTAGGAGATACTTCTCAAGCATGTCTAAGTTAAGTATTTCTTTTGAACACTTGGAGATACCTTTTCAAGTATGTCTTAGTTCATCGGATACGAAGATTTCTAATAGAAACTTGGAATTTACTAGGTAAAGGTTTCCATCTCATGAGACCTAACTTTGGGAAAACCAAGACTCTACTATGTGAGAGTTCCCCCTTTAACTTGGATAGTTCTCACATCAACTAGGTTCTATTTTCCTTTTAACTTGGAGCTCGGACCCCACCTTGTGTGACTCTCCATCTCATTGTCAATATCCATTTGGGGCAAAGCATACACCCCTTAGGTTAGTTATTAAAACTTACTTAACATTCATGTCTCATGGAAGGATGTCCTTGAAAATCAATCCATGTTCAAGTGATTCTATTACTTTAAGACCTCAATCACTCATAAGGTAGATTAGGTGAGTATTGGCCTTTCACCACAATTCTATCCTTTAATCTTCTATTCTCATGTAGATTTTACTCTTTAAGCCTAAACATACATAATTCATCATATTAGCTTTACTCTCAAATCCCTAGTGATCAACATTCATGACTACAAGACTTGCTCTCAAAGCTTTACCTCTTACAATCATCATTCATACCTAGATCATAGGACATTCTATTCACAAGCTTCATATTTAAGCAATTCTAGTCATATGTCATCATAAAGACTCAATCTCAATCATTACTAGTAATGATCCATCATATATACTACATTCTAATTCAATTCATGTTCACATGCTTCTATTCTTGAACAATTACTATACATATCATCAATTCTAGAAGATCACCTATGAATCCTCAATTTAACTTCACAAGGCACAAACCCACATTGCAGATTTTCTTCATCAAATTTGGGAATTCTAGGGGGCTCCATGGATGAATAATCTAACATACCTTGGATACAACGCCTTACAAAGCTTGCAACAATGGAGTCTTGTTCTTGACCTAGGCTTCAAGCTCTATCTTCTTTTTCAAGTCTTAGAGAGAGAAATATTTGAGAGGAGAGCTTTGGGGTTTGATCTGGGTTTTGGGAAATAATGATTTCATTGGGGTGGGTAAAGTTTTAATATACATTATATAGGGGGTACTAGGTCCATACAAAATGACCTCATTTAATAACCACCTAATTAGGAATTTCCTAAAATGACCCTCCTTAGGCAGCCTAGTGCAAGGCACTACGGCCACTCTCACGATCCGTCAAGGGTACCACAGCCCGTGAAGGTCTCCGTTGTCCCTTGATGAGTAGCTATGGCACCTTAACTTAACTCCCACATGGTGAAGGCAAGACCACAACCACTCCCAAGAGCCGTCTAGGCCTTCACGAGCCGTGAAATGGCTCGTGTGTAGGAGGCCATTTTTGGGCAGCCTTGGGGGCTCATTGCCTCACCACTACGGTTGGCACCCCGATCTGTTTAGGCTCTCATGGTCCAAGGCAGTGCCATGGCAAGCTTAGGGCAGCCTTGGCTCTTGCCTTGGCCCTTGCCCCCTTACCTTGGCTCATGCCCTCTAGTCAAGACTCGTAGCCCTCAAACTTAGCCTTAGATGGTCTATTAAACTACGAGGTGTAAAATGGACATTCATTCCTCCAGCAACCTTTGGTAAACATAGATCCTCCCAAGCCACTAGAGTTTTCCTTGACATATCAACACCACATGTCCATAAAAATCTTCCGCATAATGACACAATCTGTTGGACCACTTGCTTGGGTAAAATAAAGATTTGAGACCAATAGACTTGGACAGATAGTAGAACAAATTTAATCAATTGGAGTCTCCCAGCATAAGAAAGAAACTTTGTTGTCCAAGGGATAACTTTTTCCATAATCTTGTCAATCAAAGGTTTGTATTGTGAAATTGTAGTTCTCTTAGTGCTTAGTGAAATGCAAGGGTACTTGAAAGGTAGTTCACCATGTGAGAAACCAAGCTTTTCTAAAAAATTTGCCTTATCCTCTGGACACACTCCTCCAAAATAAATGGAGCTCTTCTCTTGATTGGATACTATTCCAGAGGCCTTTGAGAACTGTAGGAAATAGTCATACAACATTTGGACAGATATAAGATCTCTTCTACAAAAGAGTAGCAAATCATCCGCAAAACCAATTTGGACGATATTCAGTTTGTTACATTTTGGGTGAAAATTGAAGTTTGGGAGCTCTTTTAGTGTCTTCAGTAGTCTGCTCAAGTATTCCATTGCCAAGACAAAAAGAAAGGGTGATAGTGGGTCACCTTGTCTCAAACCTTTCTTTGGTTGAAAAGGTTTAGTTGGTTAGCCATTAATGATTATGGAATATGAGACATATTTAATACACGTCATGATCCAGTTAATGAATAACACATGAAACTTCAAACTTTTAAGAATTTGCTCCAAGTATGCCCATTTAATGGAGTCATATGCTTTCCTCATATCTACCTTCAACATGCACCTTGGAGATATACCTTTCCTTTCATATCCCTTTACTAGCTCGTGGCTCAAAATAATGTTGTTAGTGATGACCCTTCCTGGTACAAAAGCTGCTTGACTTTTATCGACAAGAGAGTCCATTACAACCTGTAATCTAGAGGTCAAGATCTTACAGATTAACTTATACATGATGGTTCAACAAGAAATGGGACTAAAAAGAGTTACTCTGGTTACGTTTGGTATATTTGGGATCAGAGTGATGGTAGTACAACTAATGGAATGATATAGCTTTCCAGTACCAAAAAATTCAAGTACTGCATCAATAACATCCCCTCCAATCTGTGGCCAAGCCCTTTTGTAAACAAAGCATTAAACCCATCACATCCAGGTGCTTTAAGATCATCAATTCCTTTCAAGAAAAACACCACTTCCTCTGAACTAACAGGAGAAACCACCATTAGTTGTTGATGTCTATCGAGACAACTACCCTTCCTCATCACTGCTAGATTCACTGCAGGTAACTGTTTTGCAGTAGTACCTAGCAAATTGTAGAAATGAATAATTTCAGCTTAATGTCGTCGGGTCTATACAATAAGTCGCCATCCTCTTTAATCAGTTTATGGATGCTATTTTGTGCATATCTGCATTTTAGACTAGCATGGAAGAAAGCAGTGTTGGAGCTCCTAGAGCAAGCCATTGGATTCTAAATTTTTGGCTCATAATGCTATCTTCAACATTTAGCCACTTTTCCAACTGTCTCCTTATTTCTCTTTCATGTTCCGCAAGCACTGAGTACTGGTTATGATCTCTCATTTGAGCTTGGATTTGTGCTAACTACTCCCTTAAACCTTTTACCTTAGCTCCCACTTTCTTGTATTCACCGATATCCAATTGCTTAAAACCCCTTTTAACATGCTGCAATTTTTGCCAGGTTCTTCCCAGTATAGTGTCTGCTATGGTGTGCTCCTACCATGCGACATCCACAGTTTTATTGAAGTCATAATGGTTAGCTAGACAATGGTAAAATCTGAATGGTCTAGGAGGTCTTTGTGGTTCATCAGCCAGTCTAATGGTTAGAGGTGAATGATCAGAACATCCCGGATCCATGATGCATACCTCCAGGTGTGGAAGATTTATCATCCATTCAACATTCATGATAGCCCAGTCAATCTTGCTAAAAACACTTCCATTGCTCCATGTAAAATTCCTTCCCACTGACTTCAATGTAGCGGTAGCAGTATCAATTAAGTATTCATTGAAGTCCCTAGTCTTAGTCTCTTGTACTAGAGAGCCTCCTCGCCTATTTCAACATTAAAAAGGGTGTTAAATCACCCATAGCCACCCAAGGACCCTGCTGTGTCAAATTGATGTACATAAGTTTAGCCCATGGGGTCTTTCTCTCCTCCACAGTGTGTAATCCATATACTGCTGTGAAGCTAAATCCTCGTCCTAACCTGGCTATCATCACATTCCCATGGATACATTGTGTAGAGATACTCATCGAAGTGAAATCAAACATAGTAGGCTCCCAGAGTAGAAGTATTCTTCCTTTATCACCGTAGTTCAAATTATGACACCATTTCCAACTCTCGCAATTTTAGAAATAACTCTATTGATTTTTTTGTCCTTTTAACTTTTTCTTTAGTATTGCTACAAGTGCATATTTATTATTTTGGAGAAACACCTTTTGCTCATTCGGCTTATAGCTCTTATTTAGTCCCCTGATATTCCAGGTAATCAACTACATTGGGGAAAATTTGATGGTCCAACCACCTCACCACCACTCTATAGACTATACTCGCATCAATCATACTCGGTTCAAGCAGTTGTTCTTTATGAGTAACAAGTAATGGGTCAAAACCATTTGTTATAGCAATAGCACTGAATTTATTAGTTCGATCACTCTTATTTTCTGACCTTCCTATGACTGTCTTCCAGCTGCCCTGTGTTGTACTGCATCCAGCCTCAGTAATGCTGATTTTTCCGTTGCCTTTTTCATCTGTATGTACCCTTTGTAATTGTTGCGCGCCATCTTTCTGGATATTAATATCGGTTTTTAATGGTAGTGAAAAAGTGGTTAAAATGGAGGTTGAGAGAAAGAAAAGAAGAAGACCGAAAAATGGGTCACTATAGAAACACTTATCCAAAATGCATTAGATAAAACTATAATCAATTTTGAAAGAATTAAACATATATTTTTCAAAAATCCATCTAAAATCCACATCTATTTCAAATTAAGATCCTCTTTTTTCCCCCTTTTTCTTTTACCCAAATCAAAATAAATATCGTTTTCCCAATCATTCTAGAACTCTCAAATGATAGAGAGAATATGAGAAGAGATAAAGAAAGAATTGTGTGTAAGAGCATGTGAAGAGATAGAAAAAGAAGTGTGTGTAGTGATGGTGGGGGTTGGGGGGAAATTATGAGGAAGAAGTAGAAGCGCACAATAGATTGGAGATGGAGAGTTTATTTTTAATTGTTATCTTTTTTCTTAATATTTTTTAAAATTAAAATAATTGTCTTCATTTGCTTTTAAATGCATGTAACCCCATGCTTTTTATCCGATTCTTCAAAAAAAAAATTCACACAAGCTTGATCGACAGTCTAAGGGATTTAAAATAGTGTGTTTAATAACTTTATGTGTTCAGTTGACAAAGTCATGAGTAGAAGGATTCAGGTAACAAACAGAGCTAAATACAGGGAGTACTCTCTCATGTCCTTCTGCCAAATATTTCTCTCACTAAATGTATCAGATGCTTGCAACTCACAATTTTGTCTATGTTGCAAACCTTTGAGAGCGTGATTAGAAGTTGTTACGGGCAAATCAATAAGCATGGATGGTAACAAAAGACAACCATTTGCTCTCCCATAAACTTGAACTATGATTTTTGGTTATGGATATCCACTTGGGATTGAATTACTTTTTATTTTAAAATAATATTATTTTTTAACTTGAACTGGAAAATTGTTTAAGTTTATTTTCTCAGTGATATAGAATATTATAGTTAAACCTTAGTTCTTTGTGGAATTTACTCTAGACTTAAAAATTGCATTATATCACGATGCTATTTCTTCCCTTATCTTCTATTTCATTTTGTTCCTTCGTAAAAGCTATTTGATCTATTTGAATAGAGAAACTTGCATCAAGAGCTTGTTCTGGAATACTTTCGATTGACCGACTATTTATGCAAAACTCTATATTTTCAGTATCATTTAGATTTTGTTTCTATTTTCAAAAATGGTACATAGAAAATCCTTAGAACTGATAAAATTTTAGAATTTTAGATTATCTTCTAATATTTACAAAATTTTAAGCCGTAGTCTAACCTTTTTTCTCAAAAGATTTTTTAGTTTACTCAAAAATTTTAGTTGGAATGTTTATACTAATCCACATTACCTAATCGATATGTAAATTTAGCGTACAAATACATAACTCTCTTGTGAGTAAATTACGCCTTAATTTTGACATTCATAGTAACTTTGTAACTTCAAATGTCACTTTTTATTATATTAATACTTATGTATAAAATATCTTTATGCATATTAAATTTTAGCCAAGTATTCTATATAAAAGGTTACGAGGAACATTTTGCAATTGGATCTTTGCACATTGTGAAGAGCAATTTTTGTAGTAGCTTGTAGTGGCGGAAATGATGTCTCAACACCTTCAACTGTAAAAAATATAGCGCCATGGATTATCACAATTGGTGCTAGTAGAATAGATAGAGTTTTTTCATCTCCAATTTTACTGGTCAATCATAGAACCAACTATTGGAATCCAAAATCCAGCCAACATTCCACGGAACCTTCCTACGGGTCGTTGTCTTTTCTAACATCTGTAGATCCCTTCCGTAGAACCCAACTTTAAATCCAAAATCTCATTAAGTATGGATCACTACGACAAAACACTCTTACGGTCGTAGAACACCCTACGACTCATTTTATTTACTCATAGGTCAAACATCAGATACTTGACATTTCTAAAACTCAATGTAAGTCCTAGAAATCCCTTCCTACAACCCATAGGACTAACTGTAATACCCCGTATCCAAAATCGGACAAAACAACAGTTTTCTAGAAAATGCAGGTGCAACCCATGGTTTCCCCCCACAGACCGTAGGGTGACCCACGGCCTGTGCTGGTGGTCCATGGATGGCCACCTGCAACCCTCCCTAGAAAAGCCCTAGAAAATCAGCTAAGGGTCAGGCCAGGCCAGGACCTACGGACCGTACGTCAGACCACGGTCCGTGGTCCAGGGCCATAGGTCGGACCATAGGTTTTCATCCCCAGACATCGACCGATGGTTGACCAGCACGGACCATCGGTCCTGCCACGGTCGTCGGTCCCGTCCGTCGGTGGCCCCGACAATTTTTAAGTCGGGGTCATTTGATCTTTTCCTTATGCGTTGGACCCCTAAACTACGTAGTTTTGGTTAGTTTTAGCCTAGTAACTAAATTAGAATCTACCCTAAGAAAATCAATCACCAAAAACTTAGAAAAATTAGAACGTAGAAAGAGAAAGAGTCGACCAAGCCTTAGTAAAAAAACGGAGCAGGTTTTCATCACTTTCAGCCCCGAAATCGAAAGATTTCTCTGTGGAATTCATCACTAGGTATGTCGGATTTCACTAGTGGGTTTCGTTCGCCCATTAGGTCCCTAGAATTCAGTCAAATTCTTGATTCCCTTAATATTATCTAGACCTATGGTTTCTAGAATTTCAGCAGATCATTATAAATTAGTTACTTTATTGTTCCTAATTAGATTATCATGATTTTAGTATGGTTTGGTAAAAATTCCTTCATAAATTCAGAACCCTAGATATGTAGTTCTTTTAGTTCATGAATTGCACATGCTAGGTCAGTTTATTCAGTTATACATGCTCCAGTTATGAATGTTTCATTATCAGTACATTAATATTGCATTTTCATTTAGCATGTGAGTATTTTGAGCTATTTAGTATTAGAACATTTCAATTGTAAATTGCTAAATTACATAATCAATTGGGAGAAGCTTAATACCGAGTGGACTAGGGTCATTCACCCTCAAGTCCCAGAACTACGTGCCCCGTAGGTTGTAAGTCCCCTATGTGGGCAATATTTTAGTGATCACGCCAGTCATGCCTTTATACCTCTGGTAGGGTATATTGGGTCCTCTCGATGGAGCGTATACATCGGACTCCATATTTAGCTCATGTGGTTTTATGTCAGTTATTAGTAGCTCCCACAGTACAGTCAGATTCTATTTCATTGACTGGGTTATCAGTTATAGTCAGATTTCAGTCTCAGCATGTTATAAACTTAGTCATTGCATTCAGTTAGTTCATGTTCAGTATTCTCATATAGTATCATGCTTATCTCTTATCATTGCTCAGATTTATACTTTGATTCAGTTATGATTATTGTTCAGCATTATTCTATCTTGCAGGCTCAGTACCTTTCAAGTACCGATGCATACTCTGTGCTACATCTTTTCGTGATGTAGGTCCAGGCTCTCAACTTCCAGAGCACACATAGATTGGTTCTCGATCTTCAGTTCAACAACATTAGTGTTGAGTCCTCATTCTTCGAGGATGAGTGACATGATTATCTTTCTTTGCTTTTAGCTTTAGTTTCAGTTTTTCTAGATCTAGCTAGGGCATGTCCCAGTATTTCTAGTCAGTAGAGGCTTTATTTTAGACATAGTTAGATTCAGCTTTAGCATTTGAGTTTGATTTTTCAGTTTTTTTAAACTCTCAATACTTATATATTCATATTTAGTATGGGTATTCCCTATCATCTTAGATTATATTATGATTAGCTTCCGCACAATATTTCTTTACTTTAGTTTATCTTAGTATGTTTATGATATGCCAGCAGGGTTAGCTTAGGGTTACTTGTGATCCCAGGTCCCGTGACCGCGTCCTGGGGGGTAGCCTCGGGGTGCGACACTAACTACGGTCCGTAGGTTGGACTCATAGACCACTACCTCAGTGCCAAAAATGCAACTTTTACTTTTTAACTCAACCTTCAATTTTCAAGATATTACAATTATCTCCCCCTTGGAAACATTCTTCCTCAAACGGGACTCAAGCTAGTATGAATAGAGTACAGAGAGAAACTAACAACCCAACATGAATAAAAATCTCATCAAAATGTACATAAACAAAGAGAAATTACTCCAAGCTAAATCATAACATCAAAATCAAGTTATCATGAATATGAATGCATATGGTAACATGAGAATGACTAAAAATCATGCATTCAAAATAATGAACCATGAGGAACTAATACCTCAAGTTAGAATAGGAGCGGAGGGAAAGAGATGAGGATATACTTGGACATCATATCGATTGTAGCTTCTCAAGTATCACCCTCAACTTATTGATTCCTCCAAAGAAATTTCACAAAAGTAACTTCTTTATTTCTCAACTGCCGAATTTGACAGTCTAAAATCTCAACCAAAACTTCTTCATATGAAAGACATTCCTTAACTCCAAAAATTTCCAATGGAACTATGGACATCAGATCTCCAACACACTTTTTCAACAAGAAGACGTGAAATATAGGATGCACCAATGCTAAGTCATTAGGTAACTCTAATTCATAAGAAAGTTCCCCAGTATGCCTTAAGATCTGATATGGATCCACATAATGGGGACTAAGCTTTTCTTACTTTCTGAACCTCATCATACCCTTCATGGGTGAGATTTTCAAATAGACCCAATCACTAACATTAAATTAAGGCTTGCTTCTTCTAACATCGACGTAAGAGTTTTTTTCGACTTTGATCCATTTTCAACCTTTCACGAATAAGTCGAAACTTTTCCATAGCCTCATGTACCAACTCAGGCCCTATATAAACAACCTCACTAACTTCAAATCTACCAATATGAGACCTACATCTGCTACCATAGAGATCCTCATATTGAGTCATTTGGATACTTGAGTGGAAACTGTATTATACACAAACTCGATCAAAGGTAAATAATCATCCTAATTGCTCTTGAAATTGATCACACAAGATCTCAACATATCTTGCAAAGTCTAAATGGTACGCTCGGCTTGTCCAATGGTCTGAGGGTGAAAATCCGTGTTAAGCTTTACTTGGGTACCATGACCCTTTAGAAAGACCTCCAAAACTTAGATGTAACCTGAGTACCATGATCAGAGATAATGGATATGGTCACTCCATTCTACCTCACGATTTTTGAATATAAAACTTGGTGTACTCTTCGGCTGAAAATAAAGTCTTTACGGGAAGAAAGTGAGCTAATTTTTTCATTCAATCCACAATGAACCAAATCAAATTAAACTGACAATGAGTACGAGGTAAACCTGTAATAAAGTTCATATTCCAATCTTTTAATTTCCAAGTAGGAATTCTAATGTCTTGAGCCAAACCACCTGTTCCTGATGTTATACTTTCACTTGTTGACAATTATGGCACTTAGCCATAAATTCCACAATATCCCTCTTTATCCCATTCCACCTTAGTGGTACATCTTAGTGGCTCCCGAGTGAATATAATATAAAGAATGCGAGCTTTTGTCAACATCTGATTTCTCAACTCATCAACATTCGAAATACATAACTAACCTTAATATCGAAGGATACAATCTCCCTCGGGAGAAAGCTTATATGAATATTTTAGAAACCGACTTCTTCAAATCCATCAAAACTAGATCAAGACCTTTCTTAGCCTTCACATATGAAATGAGAGACGATTTCAAACTATTCTGAATAATCACACAAACTTCATTAGAATCGACCAAGCAAACACTCAATAGGGCCAATCTATGAACATCACGAACTAACTCTTTCTTACCATCCTCAATATCAGCAATACTACCCACTGGTAG
This sequence comes from Solanum lignicaule, assembly GCA_029582545.1. Lineage (NCBI taxonomy): Eukaryota > Viridiplantae > Streptophyta > Magnoliopsida > Solanales > Solanaceae > Solanum > Solanum lignicaule. Next base: position 10,545 of record JAJOOF010009220.1, on the reverse strand, counting down.
TTTAATACCCCAGAAGTTGGAAAGTTGAAAAGGAAAGAAAAATGTAGACTTTGGCTGTCAACAGTGAACTACGAGTCCCTCTATGGACTGTAGGATGTCCTACGGGCCGTAGAAGGTCAACCATAGATGTTGGGTTGGGTTTTGGAAAATTAAGTTTATGAAGTTTTGATCTATGACTTGATAGGACGAACCTTACGATGGTTGACGGGCTGTAGATGGAACCCATAGGATTGGTACAAAGATTTGATTTAGGACCTTAGTCTTAAGGAAGGGTTTTACGAGCCACAATTTGGTCTATAGGCTGTAGGAAGGTCCCGTAGAAATATTCCAAACTTAGTGAAAGTTGATTTCCATGGACCGTAGAAGATTCAACGGGCGGTAAAATGATCTTGTGGGAAATGATTAAATATTGAGGTTCCTAAAGTTGATTCTACGGTCAACTAGGACAAACCATAGTAATTCCTACAGATCGTAGGTTAGTCCGGTAGTTATTTTAAAGGGTATTTGAGTCTTTTTCTATGCACTTAATGCTTATGGTACACCATTTTTACCTTAAATCTAAGACCTATAACTACCATTTACCCTTAGAACTTTCCCCAACTCCCTCATTCAATCAAATTCCTAAATTCTCTCTAAAGTCCTCTCCAAATCTTCTCTCTAGATCAAGAAAGAGGAAGCTAGGGTTCTTGAAGATCAAGTCTCCTTTATTCATCATTGCTTAGGGCTTCAATCAAAGTATGTAGGGTGCTCATCAATGGGTTCCATTCATCCAGTGAGTCCGTAAGGATTCTTCAATTCTCCAATTCAATTTCAATTCAATTGGTTAGGTTTCATTCAATTCCTCATGGGTTCTATTTATGGAATATATTATTTGATTTTGATCATATTATGACTATTTAGATTCAGTTACATGTTTTACAATCAATTCCATGTGAACCCATGCATGATCTATGATTTTGACTATGAACACTAAATTGCATAAATTTGAAGAAAAACTATGAATCAATGAGTGGTGTTTTATGAACCTATGCATGATTCATGAAAAAGAATGATTTGTGATCTAGGTTGTTTTAAGATAAGCATTAATGAAGTGTGAAAGGTTTTCTCACATGCTTAAGGGATCATGACTGGTGAAAGGTTTTCACACTTAGACTTGATTCAAGATTTAATGAGCTACTCTATATTGTTTTAGCTTGGATTAGTAATTGAATTATACTTTTCCATGGATGATTATGACTTTATGAAAATGTCTATTCCATTGGGATTTAACTTAGCACCTAGAGAACTTTGAGGTGGAGGCTCAAATAAGGTAGTCTCTAGTAGTAACCTCTAGTTCCTAACTACGTGCCCCTGTAGGTTTTCCTTAATTGGCCTAGCTAGTGGATACATATATAGCATATGATATGATACATAGTTCTACTTTGGCAAGTAGACTCTCATTTCTCGATGTGGGAGTTACATCAGATTTCATGTTATAGCTCACATGGTCTACTGTCGGTTAAAGTTAATATCCCATAAAATAAACTAAGTTAATTACAAATATTTTATGAAGCTTCTGTAACACCCCGATTTTTTTAAGTTAAGACCCGAACTATTCTTCATTGACGTAAAAGGTCATGTCGGGTGATTCTTAAATTTTCCATGTGTAAAGGTAAATTCTTTAGTGTGGGAATGATTTTGGATATTAATTAAGGTAACTAGAATCTCCTAGCACAAAGTTGAGTTGAAAGTTTCGTTATCGATTAAGTTTTGATGTAAGATTCTCTTTGGATCAACTTCAAACAACCATATCTCTTAGAATATAAAGAGTTACGTCGCCCATAACCTATCAAATTAAAGGTATTTGAATCCTCTTTCCAATTTCACCAATTTCGCATCAATCCAAGGTTTGAGTAAAAAGTTATGACTGTTTTAGTAACCTGATACAGTGCTGTTACGAATTAGCCGACGGAAAATCATTAAAAAGGGTCGTTTTTGTTTTTTACCTCTAAGAAAACCCTATACGAATTTATTTACAAATTAAAGACCCAAAACAATCAGATTTTCATCTATTAATCCATCATTCTCTTCTCTCTCAAACCTAAGAAAAAACCAAAGTAGAAGACTCCTTTCAAGATTCTTTCAATCTTTTTCAAGAGTCTTCTTAAAGGTAAATCCTTCTCCAAGAATTTTATTTTTTCCAACTCAAATTCCTCCATACAATTATGAATCACTAATAAAAATCATAATTCTTAGTTATAGAGATTTCAAGAAACTAATTCAAGAATCTCAAGAAAGGTTTTCTTGATTGTTAGGGTTTCAAGGCTTCTAATTAAGTTTTTTTTTCAAGATTCTTCAAGAACCTTGTTCTTCTAGATATCTAAGGCTATCATAGTGTTGGACTAGTCCGTCCTCACGCCGTACATCTAATTTCAAATTAGTAAAAGAGAAATCTAGGATTCTACCTCTAGATTTGAGTATTCTTGAGCTTAGTTGATTTTGAGTTCTTGAATTCTTGATTCTTTTGAAATTCTATTCCTAAGTATTGAGTTTCTATATTGTTATTGAGATCCTTGAGTTGATATGTTCATGTCTATAATTCAGCATGAACCCTATTTTGAGTTATAAATCTTGAGAAGTTTTTTCAAAGCCAACACTTGAGTTTTAAACTAAGTTTTTGAGGAAGTAAAGATGAGTTTTGAGAAAAAGGTTTAAAGATTTTATTTCATAAAGACTTAAGAGTTTATAATGTTATTTTATTCATATAATACATATACATATGTACCTATGTTAATTATTAGACTTGAAAGATAAGTTCATAAGTGCATGTTTTCAAGAAGGTAAACACGTCTCATGTTTTGAAAAGTGTTTCAAGTAATGTAAGAAGTCCATTCTTTGTAATGGGTGAATTGAGAACAAAGTTATATTACATTATTTTGGGAGTAGTATCGAGCACCAAGTTGGGTTAGAGTCTTTTATGATTCGAAATTCCCACAAAACTATGTAGCCAGTGTAGGATAGGATAGCATTGATTCTTCATGCGACTCTTCACTGCCTCTGAGAAGACCAATTAGATGGATCCTTAATCAGGATATCATCTTATACCCCCGACAAGGTATATAATAGACCCTTGCAACGTGCGGCGGGATGTTGTATGATTGTTAGGCTCATGGTAATGGTTGTCGGTTAGAGAAACTCGCCACAGTTAAAGTATATTGTTTTCATATTGCTTTTATTGCATATCTTATTGTAAAGCATAAACGGTTTTCACTTCATGTTCATGTATTGATTCAGTTGAGTTTCTTTCAGTCATTCAGTTTAGTTATTTATTTACTCAGCCATATTACATTCTCGTACATTTCATGTACTAACGTCATTTAACCTACATCTTTTTATGATGCAGATACATGTGTTCAGGATTATCAACAAACACTTCGTTGAGATCACTCTACACTCTAGTTAGCTTTTGTGAGCCTTCTTGTATTTCGAAGGACTTCACAGTTACTTTCCAGTTAGTAGTTTCAAGGTGTCGTGGGTCTTGTCCCGACACTCATCTTTATATAGTAGAGGCTTCATAGATAGATAGTTTTGGAAAGTCTTTCAGTTTCAGATATTTTACTTAAGACTTATGTTTCATACTCAGTATACCCAGATTTTGAGATTCAATAAATTATTTTTCAACACTTCTTCCAGTTTTATGCTTATGCATGCTTGAGTTAGTCTTCCGCTTGTAGTCAGACAGGTTGATAGTTCGCTTGAAGGCCATCAATGGTTCTCGAGTGGCAGTCATGTCCAGATGTAGGCTCGGGTCGTGACAACTTCCTTATGATTTTATGATACATTAACCATGTTCATGTTTTACAATTTCTTCTTAAATGGTTTTACTATCCTTAGCTTGGTCATGCATATCACGTTTTTCGATTATGTCCCCTTATGATCATGTCTCATGTTTTATTGCATTCCACTCATACTTGGTACATTCCATGTTCTAATGCATACTTGTGACTACATTGTTTCATTAATGTAGGGTGTGACGATTCTTCTCCTACCGTTTGTGGCTAGTTGATCTCATTAACGATTCTACGATCAAAAGTTGGTGAGTCCTTATGTTCTGAAGACCATGTTACTTTCATTTGATTTATTATGTCTTTATATGTAGTGTACGGGTTACATCCCGACCACTCTCATTGATATAATAGATGACTTGTCTAGACTTTAATGTACTTCCGCTTATGTCAAACTCTTTACTTCTTATGAGATTTCTTGCTTTTCTCCAATATGTTGTGTATATGAATGCCAAGTTGCTTGTGTAAGACCTTTCAGGGTCTTATACTTCATGTTACGTCTGGAGTGTACTTTGGATCGTGATAGATAGTCAACTAAGAGCATCCACCACCACGTTCGCTTTATCCGGTTAATAAAGAAAACTCATGTCGTAATCTTTCAATAACTCAAGCCACCTTCGCGAAGATTTAAGTCCTTTTGGGTGCACACATACTTCAAGCTCTTATGGCCACTAAACACATCCACATGAACACCATATAGGTAATGCCTCTAAATCTTTAGAGCAAACACTACTGCTGCTAACTTCAAATCATGAGTTGGATAATTTTTCTCATGCACCTTCAATTTGTTTGAAGCATAAGTGATGACTTTCCCATGTTCCATCAAAACACAACCAAGACCAATCCATGAAGCATCACAATATACCACAAAACCATCTGATCCTTCTGATAATATCAATATAGGGGATGAAGTGAGTCTATCCTTCAACCCTTGGAAACTCTTCTCACTAGCTTCCGACAATATAAATTTTACCTTCTTTTGAGTCAATGTCGTTAAAGGCGAAGCAATAGAGGAAAATTCTTTCACAAACCTTCTATAATAACCAGCCAAACCTAAGAAATTCTGAATATCTGAAGCAGACAAAGGTCTAAGGTAATTCCTCTCAGTCTTTTTAGGATTAACTTGAATACCTTCAACGGAGACAATATGACCATGGAAAGCAACATACCTCAACCAAAGTTCACATTTTCTTAACATACAATTTTCGATCGATCATTGAGATTTGCAACACAATCCTTAAATTCTCAATATACTCATCCTCACCCCGTGTGTAAATCAAAATATCATCGATATACACAATTACAAACATGTTAAGATATTGCTTGAAAACCCTATTCATTAAGTCCATGAACGTAGTCAAGGCATTAGTCAAACCAAGCAGCATCACTAAAAACTCGTAGTGACCATACCAAATTTGAAAAATTGTCTTCAGAATGTCACTTTCTTTTACCCACAATCTGTAATAACCCAACCGAAGGTCAATCTTGGAGTAGAAACTTGTATCTTGGAATTGATTAAACAAATCATCAATCCTTGGAATAGGAGATTTATTCATTATGGTAACCTTATTCAATTACCAATAGTCAATGCACATTCAAAGGAAACTATCCTTCTTTCGAACAAACAACATCGGAGTGCACGCCATGAAGATATACTCGGTCTAATAAAACCCTTATCCAACAAAATTCTTTAATCGGTCCTTTAATTTCTTAAGTTCTAACATGGACATACTGTAAGGAGAAATAGAGATAGGTTGTGTGTCTAGGAGAAGGTCAATACCGAAGTCTATTTTCCTTTCGAAAGAAATACTGGAAAGCTCATCGGGAAACACTTTTGGAAACTCATTCACAATTGGAATTGACTCAAGAGTAGGGGTTTCAAAATCTGTATCCTAACCCTAACAAGATGACAAATGCAACTCTTAGAAATTATTTTTCTAGACTCTAAGGCAAGATATGAACTGACCCTTAGGAGCAAAATTTTCCCCTTTCCATTCTAAGATAGGTTTTCTTGGAACCTGAAATGTGACCAATCGGGTCCTACAGTCTGTGGAAACATAACAAGGATGAAGTTAATCCATACCAAGAATAACATCAAAATCTAAAATATCAAGTTCTAGAAGATCAACATGACTGACTCTATGAGAAATAAAAACAAGGCAATTTCTGAAAACTCTTTTAGCAACAATGGAATCTCATCCATGAACTTTTGAAGATGCACATAAACTTTTAACCCATGAAACTCTGGATATTCATCCTAGTGAAGTCCCTCACCTTTATCGTCTTAAAAATAACTTTGAACCCACATAAAATCACATAAACCCGCAACCCAGTTTTTAAAACACTCACTTCAACCCACCCCACATTCTTCCCACCCTGCACAACCTTAAACTCGCACTGTCCTGTATTGCCTTAAACCCACCCCACCCACCCCCACATCCTCCCCGCCCCATTGCCATCCATAATTCCATTGCCCCAAAAAAACATATTACACAAGCTTTATGAATAAAATGAATGGGGATAAAAAATAAGGGAAAACAAATAAGCAGTCTCATGCAGGGGTAAATCCTACACTAAGCCTTCCTGAAAGGTCATTTCTTCTTGGACCTCTTATCATCTTTGAATGCCAATGGCTTTTGGATGAAATAGTAGCTTGCGAAGATCTTTCTTCGACTAGAATAAACTATTAAAATAAAATTTCCTATCCTGAGGGAGAATGATTTGCCAAACGAAGTATAATACCTTCAAATTTAAACACATAAATATAAGCATCTATTTAGGTCGGGGACCTTTTGGACTCAAGGCAGTCTTTCTAATGGTACCAATACGTCTTGGGTATTGGGTCGTCTTAGACTTATGTGCTAAATCAGGGTTTTGACCTCACTCTATGCTAGTTGATTAAGAGTGGGCTTTTAAAAGACCGGGGCCCAAGTGAAAACCTTGAATTAGAACTATGACAATCATTGGACATACGAGGAACTAGTAGAATTGTCGCACATTTCAACAAGGGTTATATATAAGAAAAGGCCAGTTGTGAGATCGCAAAACCATCCATTAAAATACACAAGATCATGCCGTTTGATGGAAATATGTCATGAATCCAAATGACAGTTCAATATTATAATTTAAACATATAAAACAAAAATAAAGAAAGTAAATTACTAATTATTACATTTTTGAATAGAGTCAAATAAATCAAACAAATCTAATGGTTTAAACCTAATTAAATCTCCAGTAGAATCGTCATTTCTGTTATAATGGAAAAAATTAAATCGATTTCAACTTTTAAAGAGTCGCCACTTAATTATTTTTTTAAAAGAAATTAAGAGAACTATATATTTTAAAAGTGTAAAAATTACCATAAATGACTAGGAAAAGGTAATTAAATAAATTCATTCAAATCATCGTAAATAAATGATTCAGCTCTAAGAGATTTTTCATTAAGTTAATGTTAGATTTAATACAAGAAAAATAAATACAACCAAATAATTAAATAGAAACAAATGTAAATTTAATAAATAACATATTTAAGAGTGATATTACTAGTTATAACAGTACTTTCTAGTTTTCAATATATAACATTAACTTTCTAACAAATACTAAATTAATAAAATAAATAAAAAATGAAAAATAGATTAAAATAATTTTTAATCAACTAATTAATAATATCTTTTCCTTAATTATAGTATTCTATAACTGATAGGATATCAATATCCTATTTTCTCTCAATTAATTGGTCATTATTTTAATTGTTATCTATCTCCTAATTAATTAATAGTATCAATCTCCTATTTTGGTTGTTCCTTCCTCCTTCTTTCTAGTTGTCAATTTTTTTTTAAAAAAATTATCACGTAATACTATTTTTGCGGATATCATTTTTAGGTGTTCTTTTTTATTTGAAACTGTATTTAAAAAAATTAAAATAAGCGTTTTTATTTTTTAAATATGATATTTTTGTAATTTTTTTAGATGAATAATTTTTTTTGTATCAATCTGCATGAAGTGGATAATTTGTCTTTCTTTAAAATACTACATCATTTACAATTAACATCTTATATATACAAGTTTCATAAACAAAATATCGTTATCAAATTTCATACCTACTTCATACAGTAAAATATTTATACACAATAAACTAAACTTACTAATTGATACCAATTTTAATATACTTTTTAAAAATAATAGGCAATATGTTGCTCGTTACTAATGGATAGTTGGGTATCAATTTTATACACTTTTTAAACACCAATAAAGATATAATAATTCTAAATTTGTTGAGGTATCAAATTTCATACCTATTTCATGCAGTGAGATAATTATATATACTATAGTAAACTTAATAATTCATACCAATTTGAATACACTTTTTTTAAAAATAATACACAAAGTGCTGCTCTTTACTAGTTGGGTATCAAGTTTTATACACTTTTTAAACACCAATAAAAGATATAATAATTCCAAATTTGTTGGGTATAAAATTTCAAGCCTATTTCATACAGAAAAATATTTATACATTCTATAATAATTTATACCAATTTTTATATACTTTTTAAACACTAATAAAATATGTAATGATTCACAAATTTAGTGGAATATCAAATTTCATACATTTTCATACCGCAAGATATCTACACATACTAAACTAAATTTACTAATTGATACCAATTTATATGCATTCTAAACATCAATAAAGAGTATAATATTCCATAAATTTTGTTGAGATATCAAATTTCATACCTATTTCATATAGTAAAATGTTTATACATACTAAACTAAATTTTACTATTTGATATCAAATTTTATACACTTTCTAAACGTCAATAAAAAATATAATAGTCCACAAATTTGTTGGAGTGTAAAATTTCAGACCTATTTTATATTGTAAGCTACTTATACATACTATACTAAACTTAACAATTTATACCACTGTTAATTCATTTTTTAAACACTAATAAAAGATATAATAACTCACAAATTTGTTGAATATCAAATTTCCTACCTATTTCATACTATAAGATATTTATACAAACTAAACATAACTTATTAATTGATATCAATTTCTATACATTTCTAAACATCAATAAAGAGTATAATATTCCATAAATTTTGGTGAGGTATCAAATTTCATATCTATTTTATACTCTAAAATGTTTATACATAGAAAACTAAACTTTACGAATTGATACCAATTTTTACACTCTTTCTAAACATCAATAAAAAGTATAATAGTCCATAAATTTGTTGGGATATCAAATTTCATACATATTTCATACAATAAAATGTTTATACATACTAAATTAAACTTATTAATTGATTTCAATTTTTATACACTTTGATCTTGGGTCTTGTTGAACTAAATCATTGATAAATTCAACTTTGAGAAGGATCAACTTAAGGCCTGTCAATATATGCAGCAGTTTTCGTTTGAATGAATAAGAAGAACAATGGAGAAGTTGGAAGAGAAAGAAAAATCAGTATGGATGGAAAGAAAATGTGGGGGGTGAGGTGTGGCATGTGATAAGGTAAAAGAAATTTCTTGAAAGGTGTAATTGATAATTACGAATTTATTCTCTCTCATAATTTTATCTTTCTCTCACCTATTAACATTATATAAATTAATAAAATATAATTAATTAATTTATAAATTAAAATTGATCTGTTAATACTTGTAATTAAAACTTTATAAGTATTAATAAAAAAAGTACATATAAAGATTGTATTATTAATCCTTAAATATGTATGTGAGGTGATTTTTCCATGAAATAAAAAAAGGGAAAATTAGTAATTAAGTCATAATATCTAACATAATTAGTAAAAATAACAATACTTTAAAATATTCATTTAACATGGCAGAATGACAATATTTTTATAAAATAATATGTATTCAGATTTTAGTATTTTAAATTAATTTTATTTATGGAAAGAGTTCTATATTGGACCAAATTATATACCAATAACCGTTTAAAGTGAAAAATAAATAAATTAAACCTATACCATTAACTTTTTTTCATCACCATTCACGTTTCTTCCCCAACTTTCACGTTTCTTCCCCACCTTTCACATTTCAAGTTTATCTTTCTTCAAGGTGCTAAATTGTTGTTCATCAAGAAATTTTTTTATTGTTAAATGAAATCTCTTTATTAATTCAAGCAGATTTCTCGGTTGGCAAGGTAATTTTCATTATCCATTTCGATTAGTTATTTTGATTTGTTTTGATTTGTTTTCAATATCACCGTTTATGGTTTATATTTCACATTGTACATATTATGGATTTTCCGTCAATTTTTTTTATTTTTATGCAAGTTTGTTTACATATTCATCTAATATTTATGTATTTCAATTAGTTATTTAGAATTCTTTTGATTTGTTTTCAATATCACCGTTTATGATTTATATTTCGCATTGTACATATTACGAATTTTTCGTTAATTTTTTCAATTTTTATGCAAGTTTGTTTACATATTCATGTATTTTAGATTTTTAGTTAATTAAACAATTTTTTTTTGATTTCGTTTTAATATTTCAGATTTATTAGAATTTTCAAATTCATTCATATGTTTATTTTGTTTGATTTTTAATACATTTATATTTGCTTTTAGGGTTTTAGATTTGGGGAAAGCATCTGTCTGTCTACAATGTCTGAATCAACAGTTTATTTGTGTATTCATTCTATCTATATATCAACAAGTTTTACATTTTTTGTTTTTACATTGTATTTCAA
>JAJOOF010009219.1:0-21635 GCA_029582545.1 Solanum lignicaule | reverse complement strand
GCATAACAATACAATAAAGTTCCTCCAAATTTTTTCTGAGAGCTCATTCTTGATTCTATGGAATCGTGTCTTATGTAGACATCCTTGTGATATGGGTTGTGTGTCTCAATTAAATATAGAAAAATGGCCGAATTTTTTTCACTAGGAGGAGGAGGAGGAAGAGAAGCAACAAGTAGTCAAGAATATCATCATCATCATCAAGAAACTACTAATAGTACTCACAATTGGTTCTTGTACAAACATCATGATCAAGAATTACCAACATACAAAGGTTTCGAACTATGGCAACAACAACAACAACAACAACCTCATCACAACGATGAGGAGCAAAATTACCAAATTCTTCGAAACCCCATTATTAATCCATTTGGATTAGATATTGGGCCTAGTAATAATGATCATCATCATCATCATGAGACTAATATGATGTTGAGAAGTAGTACTATTACAATAAGTTGTCAAGATTGTGGGAACCAAGCTAAGAAAGATTGTCAACATATGAGATGTAGGACTTGTTGTAAGAGTAGAGGTTTTCAATGTCAAACACATGTGAAAAGTACTTGGGTTCCAGCAGCTAAAAGAAGAGAAAGGCAACAACAACTTGCTTCTTTGCAACCACAACAAGAAGAAGAAGATAATAACAAGTCCAAAAGACAAAAAGATGATGATTCAAATGCCGGTAAAGTCTTTATCTTTCTTAATTTTCTTCATTTTTTTTAATCGTTTTTCGTTAGCTAAAAATTTCATCAAAAAAATTTGAGAACGTTACACTTGGATTTCCCCTTATGTTGAGGAGAGATCCAAGATCTTATACTCATATATCTTAATTCATCATTTTCTTCAATCGTTCTTTCACAGTAATGGTGGAGCTAAAAGTTTCGTCATTCTGACAAGAATATTTAAAAAGATTTGAGAACATGACACTTGGATTTCCCTTATATTGAGGAGATTCAAGATTTTATATTCTCATTTTAATTTCTTATTTTCTTCAATATTCTTCACTATAGTGGTGGAGCTAAAAGTTTCATCACAAATTCTGACAAGGGGACTCAAAAGATTTGAGACGTCACACTTGGATTTGGATTTTCCTTATATTGAGGGGATCCAAGATTTTATACTCTCATCTTAATTTCTACTTTCTTTAATCGTTCTTCACTACCCTATATTGAGGCTAAAAGTTTTGTCATAAATTCTTACAACGGAATTCACTTGGATTTCTTATCAGAATTTATGCTCTTATCGAATTCCTCTTTTTCTTCAATCGTTCTTCATAAATTCTGATAAGAAAATTTGTAACAATTCGAGAATATCACACTTGGATTTACTTTATGTTGAGGGGATCCAAGATTTTATAGTCTAATCTTAATTCATCATTTTCTTTAATTGTTTTTCATTGTCGTCACAAAGTCAGAAATTTTAATAAGAGGATCTTTCTTATGTCAAGTGAATTCAATTTTTTTTATTCTTACGTATTATTTTTTTATTCTTATATATTTATATTATAAATTTACTTAATAAATATAAATACTTTTTTAAAATTTTTTTATAAATTATTTAAAAAATTTTTATAAACAGAAAATTCTGACTCTTGAAAAGCTAAAGAGTACTCATAACTATTGCTAGATATATGATGATGAAAACTGAAAAAACTGAACTTCCCCTTTGTAGTAACAGTAAGTAAATCACCCATCAGCTTTTTCCCTTTATTTTATTTGTCTTTCTCTGTCTCATCATAACTGTTTCTTGGTATTCTTGACAAAAAAATTGTCAAAGAAAGCCCTAGTAGTGGTTCGATTAATTCAAATTCATACTATAAAAGTAAGCGATAGAGACAAAATAGGATTTAAAGTTTATGAGTTTGAGTTTTAGTTTTAGTCCTTTTGAGTTATTTGGGTTCCAAATTGATCATTTATGTACATATTAATTTATTTTCTAAAGATAAATATAAGATTCAAACTGAAATTATTAGGTTCTACCAAACTCATTTTTTACATTCTAGCTCTCACTATAAAAGTTACAATGCTCTTTACATTAGAAATTAAATTTTTATTTTTAGGACTCGAACTTTAGACTACTGATTAGAGGTATTTGTAAATATACATGGTTTTATTTTGTCTAAAAACTTAGTGAAGGAAATTGGATCGGGTCACCCATGTTGGTCAACCCGGATCCATGTGAAGAGAAATATGAACAACTGTAACGGGTATGATTTTAGAGTGTGATTTTATATGGTGTACTTCGTGTTTATATACATGTGATTACATTTTCTGACTAGTGAAACAATATTTAATGATCCTGCAAACTAAGTGTTTGATTAGATTTGGATAACTTCATCTCTAGCTCTTTAATTTACATGTGATAATGTTTACTTATTGAAACATGTTTTGCTAATTAATTAATTATCTTATTGTTTTATTTTATTTTTTAATATTTTTAGGGTTAGAAGTTGCAAATAATTTTCCATCAAAAGTAAATTCAACAGCTGTGTTTCAACGTGTTAGAATGAGTTCAATTGAAGAAAATGAAGATCAAATAGCATATCAAGCTGCTGTTAATATTAATGGACATATATTCAAAGGAATATTATATGATCAAGGTGATAATCATGAGTACAATTATATGAATGGTGGTGATCATGACAGCTCATCGGGTGGCGATCCCGTGCCACGTCAGCATAATCTTAATATTACTGGCATCGCCACATCAGCCGTGAATGATGCGACTGTAGGGGGTGGCGGTGGTGCTTCCGCGGTGGCCGCGGAAGGATCATCACATTTTCTAGAAACTTCTTTATACTCTAGTGTTAACACTTTCGTGGCTGGTACGCAATTTTTTCCACCTTCAAGATCTTGAGATTAATTAATTAATAATATTTTCGATTAAAAGAAGAAGATATTTGATATTTGACAAATTTTGTTCTTGTAATGAGATCTAGTTAATTATGTTAATTAGCTAGCTATCTTTAATTAGTTACTCTTAATTACTTAAGGGGTTGTTTGGTTGGTGTAATAGGGACATTTTTAATCTCCACATAATTAAGGTTCATTATTGTTATTTCTTACTACTAATATTTATGCCTTGTTGCACTAATTTTCTTTATGTAATAGATGATATTTGCACAAGTTAAAAGGAGAATTTATGAATTAGTAATACATGAATAAAATAACAATTAAAATGAAAAAGTTAACTATTTATTGCGATAATCATACATTTTATATGATTCACACTTCAATGTAGTATGAGAGTAAATAGAGGCTTAACATTCAATTTAACATTCAATTTTTATCGTCACTGATCAAATTTAAAAGAAAATTTAATTTTTATGTGTTTGACAAATAAAAGAAGAAAAAGAAGAATCAGACTAAGTAATATGTGAAGAGGAGTGTTAAGATATACAATATAATTAAGTAATTAAATTGTGCTTTTTTTAATAGCTTAAACTTTCAATATATTGCATATGCATGCTTGAATTTTGTTAATAGGTTTTGTGAATTTAGAACTTCGAAATTCTCCCTAATAACGCGTCGATAGAACTAATTTTCTACTTGATATATATATATAAGTTGACTGTATATTATATATTATATATAAAAATAGATTGCTTGTTTCTTAGGACAATCAACAATGACAAACATCTTTTCCTCCTTATTTTCAGTATATGCATGTCTATCAAATTGCATGAATCATGTTCATGTTTGAAATTTTGTTACATAGAAATATAATAAAAATATTTGTTTGAAATTTTTGATAATTTTTCATTAAGATATACTCTCTCCTTATTTAGTATTTACTTTGTTTTATATGGTATCTCCATTATTAAAATATTTGTAATCTGTAAAAACAATTACTAGTATATGTAAAATGTAAACATAATAATAAAGCTTGTCTTCAGGGGCGGACCTAGGTTGTGTTTAGGGGTTCACCCGAATCCCCTCGGTAGAAAAATTACGTTATATATATAAGGTCAAATTCTGATTTTATGTGTACATATATTAAAATGAACCTCTTGAAAATAAGTGAGAAGCTTTAGCTCAATGGATAAGGGGTTCAGCAGTGGCTTTTACGTCTTGGTTTGAATCCCATGCGCAGTAATTTCTCTCCTCTTATTTTTTACCCTTTTTAATGCATGGAATTGGGTTCAACTTTTGGGCTTGGATCATCTTCTCTTTTTCATTATTTTTTCTCTTTTATGTCATTTTTTTTCTAAAAATATTTTTAGATATTGGTGCATCAATGAGATACCTTGTACAAAAAACATGTCGGGGTTACTACGTTCACCGCGTACTTACATTACCACATGAGCTTCTTCTTTAAATTTCGAACCCCCTGAGCTTAATTTCTGGATCCACCACTGCTTGTCTTGAACTTTACAATGACATACTATTTCCTCCGTTCACTTTTACTTGTCACCTTTGGACTTGATACACCTATAAGAAGACAATAATTGGACTTGGTGGAGCGGATGCAAGGTGAATTGAGGCTTAACCCACAAAATTTTCAATATCTCTCATCCTATCCCGCATAATATTCTGAAGCATTTTTATTTAGTTCACTTTCATGATAGCCAAACAAAATGAAATTTATAAAAGTTACAAGAAAAAATGAAGTTAGTCTAGAAACTACTCCCTCCGTCTCTATTTACTTATCAAATATTTTCTAATTTGATTTTTTTTACTTGTCATTTTTGACAAATCAAGGAAGGATAATTTTTTTCTTTCTATTATACCCTCAATTTATTAATATTAAGTTAATGTCTTTAGAAAATGTAGTGAGTAGATATATATAATATTCTATCAATTAATAGGGGTAAAATGGCAAACTCACCATACCAATTATTATTTTCTTAATAAATATGTCAAGTAAAAATTTGACAAGTAAAAAAAACAGAATGAGTAAAAAAAAAAAAAGAAGTCATTACGATGAATTCTTCATAAATGGTGTTTTTCCTGCATAACAAACCTTTTAAATTAAGTCATTTCAATCCACCTCGCTTCGCTCCACCCGCTTAAGTTGAATTTACTTCGTTTAGCATTCATCTCGTTCAATTGTCACCCCTAAGGATTGGTATATATGCATGGACGAATTTACCGTATATGTTATAAGTTTGACAAAATTTATCTAATTATGACTTAAATTAATTCTATATTTTGAAATATTCTCTTCCTTGATTTTCTCTAATTTGTTATTTTTTTAGTTATATCATGTTAAGTTAAAAAAATAATACATAAATCAACCCCATATCAAACTAAAATACTGACATTTTTAATAAATATTGAAAGTGTAGCTAATGAATTCTATTAAAGGCTAAAATATTGTTGATTTGAAAATTTTCCCAAATTTTAAACTGCTCCATTTCTGGCTGGTGGTGTTAGAGTTGACGATGCAACCAACACAAGCCCAATTAGTGATACCAATGCAGAGAAAAGCCCAATGAGAAGTTAGGGCCCATTTTCAGTCAGAGGTCCAAGCTTATAAATTTTAGGGACATTTATAGGAGTGTTTATTCAACAAAATATAACGGAATATTGATTTTTGTATTCGATTTTAGAGATTCATGAACCTGAATGCCTTCACAATACTGTGATATTGGCCATTTCGATAAAACCCTTGAAAATTGAAGATTCAAAGGAAGGAATTGATGACCAAGATGAAGGTTTCAATATCAGATTTAATAACGTTTATAATTTGGACTTTTAGCAAAACTGGTAATAGTTGATACAGAAGGATCCACTAAATCCATTTTGTTTATTAATTTCCCATAATTTACTCATCTAATTAAGGCAATACGTTACAACATTTAATTCAAAAGTATTTAAATCATGTATCTTGGTCTTCTAAACCCAACATATACATATATCTAAGGTATCGAGATACGTGTATCCAACGGCCGAAAATGGTATAAATATAATATCAAAAACTATCGAAATTTCTAGTAATTAGGATCTAAACTAGTGGGATTTATGCAGTTTACCCATTCCTAATTCCTAGATAAAATTGACATGTTTTTAATGATCAAATACTTAATTGAAAAAAATATTTGGGCAAGTATTTTTAAATAAATAATTACTAATTGAGGAAATTTCATAAATGGCTAAGAGTTGAAACATAATGAGCTTTCTTAGCTACAGTTTGCCTAATTATGTAGCGTAGCTATAATTATCCGATGCATCCGCTGGTTAATTTCATTTTCAGCTTCATGGAGGTCTATCTGCATAAAAATTCTTTTTCTTTATTTTGTTCTATGCTAAAACAATATATATCGTGCAATATGCGTTACAGATAAAATATTCTACACTCAACTGTTTTTTTTTTGGGAAAGAGAAAATAAAAAGATACTTTTTCAATTGGCACGATTTAATCAATTTTGACTCCATTCATTTCATTTTCAATGCACGTATCCTATTTTATTTTTTAAAAGTATATTTTTTATTATTTATATTTAACAAATTCTTAATTTCAATGTATTTTTCTTAATTCTTAATGGTATTCATCATTTGTAGAAATGATATGACATTTAAAAAGTAATTGTAACACTTGAACTACTGAATTATCATGGAAAATATTGATCACGAGTAATTAAGAATAAAGATAAAAAAAAGAATGAGAAATTTAGATTCTAAGAATGAAGTTGAGAGAATCGGAATTAAACTCTTTACTTAATAATACACACATAAAATCTTAAACTCGCAAATAAAATTTATTTATTTTTATTCAACCTGAATTCAAAACAAATATATTATTGAACTGTCTAATTCTTGAGTCTCTTTGTGGTTTAGCCCCAGCCCAATAACTTGGTCAATCTTTGGATAATCCGTATTCACAACAATATGTATAATTTAGGACATAATTTTTTTTTTATTCTTTAATTTCTTGCTGAATCAAATTAAAATACAGGTTAATTTATCCACCTTAAGGAAGGTTACATTGGGTAGTAACCTTTACATAATTTATTTAAAATACATAAAATAAAAAAATCAATTATTTTAGAAAAAAATATCTTCCAAAATACTCTTTACTCCTAGTATTATATATATTGAGACAGAACCAAGCTTTTTGTTTAACAAAATTTAGGAGAAAACAAAATCTTAAAATCAAAACAAAAACCAAAATCCTAAAATCCTTTAAAAAAAAACAAAGAAATGGCAGAGGAGGGACAGTCATCGGTTGTCTTGGTTTGAATGGTTAGTATTTGTTATTGTATTTGTATTACTGTAGTTCTTGTTTTTGATATTCATCATTGTTTATTACTATTGTTTTCAATTTTCTATCCTAGTATGTTGTTTATTGTGTTTCAATTATCACACTATTTTGTTGTTGTTGTTATTGTTGTTCCCGTCTACCGTTGCAGTGTTTCCTTGTTACATGTTGTATTTTCTTCATTGTCTACTTCTTCTTTAATTTGTATCTGAATTTATTGTACTTGAATCGAGAGACTTTCGAATAAACATCTCTACTTTCATGAGGTAGTAATAAAATAAGGAAAATTTCACTGAATATATTGTTGTTGTTTGATTAAATTTGTGGAGTTAAATCTCTTATATTCTGATTATTATTTATATTTCCATTTTTTTAATTTACTTTTGGTTAGTTAGTGGTTGATTTACCTTTTTGTTAATTGTGCAATTTGGTATGGTAATATTTGGATTTGGCATGGGTTTCTCTCATTCAATCAAATGCACTATTTAGCCTTCTTGAATTATAGATTTCAACCCAGCATATATAATATTTATCATGTTATTTGAAGGTTTATAGAAGATGACTTTAAAGAAGAAAAAGATGAATTGAAACAGAGTAGTATATTATTTCTCTAGAAAAATTACTTTACATTGAGACTCTAGTCTTGTATTTATACACATATTCATCCCTCTAATTGTTTCTTGAATGTAACTAACTTTTAACTAACTAACTTTTCCTAACTGACTAACAATGTTCTAACTATAATTTGGACCTTTCCTCTTTTGCTTCTTGAGTTCTGTTAACACTCCCCCTCAAGCTAGGAGAGGCAAATATATTTAAAACTCCTAGCTTGGACAGTAAGAACTCATGTTGTGCTTTGGTCAGACCTTTTGTAAAGAGATCAGCAGGCTGGTTCTGAGTAGGTATGTAGCTCACACTGATTAGTCCTTGTTGCAGCTTCTCTCTAATAAAATGATAATCGATTTCCATATGTTTAGTACGCTCATGATAGACTGGATTAGCTGCTAACTGAATAGCAGACTTGCTGTTACTGTGTATGTGTACCGGAAGCCTTACTTCAGCTTTTAACTTCTTCAGCATTCCCACTAACCAAACTAACTCAGCCACAGTAGATGCCAAGCTTTTGTACTCAGCTTTAGCTGAGCTCCTTGATATTATTGTTTGCTTATTGGCTTTCCAGGATACCATAGACTCTCCAAGTTTGATTACATAGCCTGTTACAGACCTCCTTGTAATAGGGCAAGCTGCCCAGTTTGCATCACAATAGGCTGTTTCCTCATTGTTTGGATTACTTGACAGTAATATACCCTGGCTTGGTTGTTGTTTGATATACTTGACAATTCTAAGTGCAGCATCCATGTGAGACCTTTTGGGTTGTTGTAAAAATTGACTTAAAGTTTGGATGCTAAAAGAAATATCAGGTCTAGTCATGTTCAGGTATATGAGTTTTCCAACTAACTTCTGATAGGAACTTTGATCTACAAGTTTGTCTTCTTGATTTTGCCCTGTTTGATCATCATACTGTTTAGATGTCAACTTGACATTCACATCAATAGGTGTGCCAGAAGGTTTAGCAGCAGACAGTCCCACTTCAGATATAAGTTGAAGTGCATACTTCCTTTGATGCATAACAATTCCAGCCTCAGATCTTGCAAATTCTATCCCAAGAAAATACTTTAACTCACCTAAATCTTTCATTTTGAATATCTGTTGTAGAGAATCTTTTGTTCCTTTTATCAGCTCCAAGCTACTTCCTGTAATCAAGATATCGTCAACATACACCAATATTATTGTAATTCCTTCAGAGTTCTTCCTTGTGAACAAGGAATAGTCATGCTGACTTTGGTTAAAGTTAAGGTTTTGTAATGCTTCAGTAAGCTTGTGATTCCATTGTCTTGGTGCTTGCTTAAGACCATACAAGGATTGATCAGTCTGCATACCTTGTTCTCCCCCTGACTAGCAAATCCTTGAGGCACATTCATGTAGATTTCATCCTGTAAATCACCATTTAAGAATGCATTATAAACATCAATTTGGTGAATGTGCCAGCGTCTTGACACAACCAATGCTAGAATAGTCCTAACAGTAACCATTTTTACCACAGGAGAGAAAGTTTCTTTATAATCTATTCCCTCCTTTTGACTGTACCCCTTTGCTACTAACCTTGCTTTCAGTCTTTCTATCTCCCCAGTGGACTTATATTTGATTTTATAAATCCATCTACAACCAATTGGAGATTTCCCTTTGGGCAAATCAACAAGCTCCCAAGTGTTATTATCTTGCAAGGCTTTTATCTCAGCTTGCATTGCCTCTATCCATTTTGGCTCCTAACTTGCCTCTGCATAAGTAGCAAGTTCTGTATTTATAGAGGTTACTGCAACAAACTGCTGATAATTCTTAGATAAATGACTGTAAGACACACAATCTGATATAGGAAATTGTACTTCCTTGTTAATATTTAGAGACACAAAATCCTTCATCCATACAGGTGGATGTACCCCTCTTGTAGACCTTCTTGGAACAACTTCTTCCGGATTGCCTTGATTATCAGAATTATGTGTTTCCTCCACATGTTCCATCACAGTAGTCTCTTCTACTATTTCCTGTTCATTTTTCTCAGAACTTTGCATTTCTTGTGAACAGTTTTGATTAAGATTAATATCTCTAGTCACACTGTCAACTCTCGGAATCCAATCTACATTTAGTAGTTCAGCATTCATATTATCCACAAAATGACCAACTTCTTTGTTTGTGAATGTAGTCATAAAGGGAAACACTGACTCCTTGAATATGACATCTCTACTTACAAAGAAGTTATTTGATGATAAATCAAACAATATGTAATATCTAACCTAACTTATCATTCTCTGATAGATTTTTAGCAAAACACCGACATCCTAACACTCTTAGGTGTGTCAACATTGGCCTGGTTCCATATAGCCTCTCATATGGAGATTTATCTCCTAGGACTTTACTAGGCATCCTATTTATTAGATATACAACAGCTAGTACACACTGTCCCCAATAATTTATAGGAATGTGCCCTTGAAACCTCAAGGCTCTTGTTACCTCTAAGATGTGTCTATGCTTTCTTTCAGCTACTCCATTTTGTTGTGGAGTATAGGGACATGACCTTTGATGTATTATACCTCCTTCTTTAAACATATTTGCACATACAAAGTTTATAAACTCTGTACCATTATCAGACCTGACCTTCTTGACTGTTTTACCAAACTGAGTTCTTACAAACTTCAGAAACAGTGATACACATACACAGACATCAGACTTATTTTTCAACAAAAAAATCCAAGACATTCTTGAGAAATCATCAACACTTGTAAAGAAAAATCTATTACCATAAAAAATTGCCTTCTTATATGAACCCCAAACATCCAAGTGAATCAGTTCAAAGGACTCAGTACTTTTAATACTACTAACAGGGAACACACTTCTTGTTTGTTTTGCATAAGGACACACACTACATTTATTCAAAACTCTGTTCATACAATCTGAGTTTACAGGGAACAACTTGTTCAAAATATGAAATGACACATGTCCTAGTCTCTTATGCCATACACACACCTCCTCTTTTGACAATTGTTTTTCCCTTTCCTCTCTTTCTATCATCATACAAGACTGGTGTGTTATCTGATCTTGTGTAAGATTCTTCAGTAGCAAGTATAACCCATCACTTTCTTTACCAATCGCCTTCATCTTACCAGTGTAAAGTTCCTGAAACACACAAAAATGTGGAAAGAAAGTGACTGAGCAACCTAACTCCTTAGTCATCTTGCTTACTGACAATAAATTGTACTTAAATTCTGGAATGTGAAATACATCTGTAACTATAATTGTTGGAGATATGTGACAAGAACCAGTATGAGTCACATAGGCCACTTCACCATTAGGTAAGGATACTGGTTTTGGACATTTAACCTCTACTACAGACTCTTTATTAAGCATACCAATTTTCAAAATCATTTGATTTATTGCCCCTGTAACTATGATCCACACATCATTATTTTCAAACACTAATAGAGCCTTACCTGCTGCATTAGTCTGAACTTCATGAGCCTGAACCTCATGAGCTTGAGCTGCATTTCTTGTGTTTGCAGTCCATTTATTCTGCTTAAGCATTTGTAGTATTTGGTTGTATTGCTCTCTGGTAAAAGTGCAACATTGCAGGTGTTTTGCACACTCATCTTCTTCATTTTTCCCAGCAAATGACTTGCCACTTGTACCAGGCACATTTGTGTTAAATCCATAGTTAAATGATGTAGAGCTATCAGACACACCATCATATGCCTCTTTTCTTGTATTACTGGATTCATTCACCACCATGTAGGCAGTATTTCCTGCTTCATTAACTGCCTTCCTCTTTGACTTGAATTCAGGAGGGTATCCAATTCACTTGTAATATTGATCTTTAGTATGACCCTTACACCTGCAGAATTCACAAACAATACCAAAGTTTTTCTTGAACTTGTTAGGTACTTGTGCACTGGTAGACCCTCCAGATCTTGAGTACATTGCTAGTGGATCAACTCCAGACATACTTATAGAATTCATACCCATGCTATTACTGTTAGAAGCAAATCTTTGACACTCAGACAACCATAGCATACGCCTGGTTCACTCCTGGTATAGGACTCATTAATAGAATTTGATTTCTAGCCTGTCCATATGATTCATTCAATCCCATAAGGAATTGATAGAGTTTTTGCCTGTTTACATGATCAATAAAACCTCTTGATATTTCACAGTTACAACCAGGGGATAGAACTAGAGCTTCAAACTCATCCCACAAGTTCTTAAGTTTTGTAAAATAGACAAATACTGAATATGTACCTTGCTGCAGTGTTGCAATTTCCTTATGCAGACTGAAGGTTCTTGATCAATCCATTCGATCAAATCTTTCCTTCAAATCATTCCAAACACTTTGAGCAGTGGAGGCAAAAGCTACCCTTCATAACAGACTTTTTGAAACAGAATTGAGAAGCCATGAAAGAACCACAACATTTACTCTCTCTCTCATTGATTCCTTAATTCAGGAGACACACCATCTTTTGTACATGAACCATCCACCAACCCAATCTTGTTCCTTCCAAGAAGAGCCAATCTAATCGACCTGCTCCAAACAACATAGTTTTCAATTCCAAGAAGTTGAAATGAAATGAGATTAACTCCACTAATGTCAGCTGGGCTTAAGAACAGTGGATGATTGTAATCCATTCCTTGACTCATTGAAGTAGCTGGTGTGGGATTATTATTCCCAGGATTTCCACCAATACTGAAATCAGTAACATGGCCACCATTGTTAATTTCTTGAGACATATCAACCATCTTCATTTTGTAATTGCGGAAGCTTAATCAACTTGAGACTCTGATCTTCAGAAATCCAAGATCTGTAACTCACACACCTGATCTACTCAGACTTTGATCGATGCTCTGATACCATGAAGGTTTATAGAATATGACTTTAAAGAAGAAGAAGATGAATTGAAACAGAGTAGTATATTATTTCTCGAGAAAAATTACTTTACATTGAGACTCTAGTCTTGTATTTATACAGTGTATGTGTAAATATCGGTACCATATAGATATTTTATATGGATATATGGATTCGTTTGGTTCTTTTTATTCTTTGCTCGAGCTTCATTAGGATGATATTCCTTTCATCCGAATGGCAAGGCTTGCTAGTTTCCTGAAGTACACCCGCATCTGTCTATCTATGTCATAGTTGCTTGGAAGGAAGCCTTTAGAGGAGTCGCCCGGTCATCCCTTGCAATGAAATTGGGAAATCTTTCACGTAATAGTGCGTGTTTGAAGTCCTACTAACCAGGCGGGATGGGGGAGCGGTCGAGCGTGCAAAGCCGCAAGTCGAGCAACGTATCTGAACTGAAATGTAAAAAAACGTGGAAAAGGAAAATAAAGGCCAAAATCAAGATGAATGCCGACCCCCGAATCTCATTCCTTATCAATTTCATGGTTTATTCCAGTCTTTAGTAAGTCAAGGCATTCGGGATTCACTTTCAAGATGCCTTGGTGGTGAAATGGTAGACACGCGAGACTCAAAATCTCGTGCTAAAGAGCGTGGAGCTTCGAGTCCTCTTCAAGGCCCCGACGGGTTCGCCTAGATGCCTAGTAAAGAACGAGCTGGTGGGAAAGAGCTGGAGATCATGAAAAACATTTCCACACAAGGAGGCAGGCGACCGGGAAGTTTTGCTTCTAGAATGCCGACTACATGGGAACAAATGTTATATAGGTTGATTCTAATTCTTGTTGCCCGCTCGATTCCGCCCTTACCACGATTCTCTCAAAAAAAGGAAGGAGATGAATCTGCCTAAGTAAGGCAGCGGGGCTTAGTGTGAGTCACTTCACTTGGGAAAGAACAAAGAAAGGGCAATCAATTGTTTAAGCTGTCAATAATTTCTTTAAATTAGTAATTTGACAGGAATAGAGACTTTATAAATAAAGCCCGAGGTTTGGCATTCCATTGCTGTCATTCACACACTCATCCCTCTAATTGTTTCTTGAATGTAACTAACTTTTAACTAACTAACTTTTCCTAACTGACTAACAGTGTTCTAACTATAATTTGGACCTTTCCTCTTTTGCTTCTTGAGTTCTGTTAACATTATTAATTGTTATTGACTTATTGTAAGGCATACGATTTTACTATTTAATCATGATAAATTAATATTATCGCAAATAGTCGTGGACTTCACTGTTGCTTGGTGTGGTCCATGTCGATTTATTTCTCCATTCTTGGCGGACTTAGCCAAGAAACTACCCAATGTAACCTTCCCTAAGGTGCATATCGATGAATTGAAGGTAAAATGTAACATAATTTGAGTTGCAATTTCAGGAATTATAATTTCGAATTCCAGATAAGTGATTACAGTTTTAATGTTTCATGTCCTTTTTAGTCAATGATTGGGTTGTGGAAGCAATGCCAACTTTCATGTTCATGAAGGAAGGTAACATGGTCGATATAAGGTTGTTGGAGCTAAAACAAATGAATTGCAGAATGCTATCGCCAAACACATGAATAGTGCATCAGCCTAATATGCATTATTTCTATGTATAGACGTATTCATATATGTATCGTGGGTATGTACATACACTAATATACGTACGTATGTGGTGATAGAATTTATCTTTGTATATGAGCAAGAAGTAATTTAAATTTAAGTCTTGTAATGAGCTTTGGGATTAATTATCAAGTTCTTGTTTAAGTATGAAGAATGAAATATTTATGTTGTAGTAATTTGACTTGTTTTCTCTTCTTCAAAAATCAATTTCTTACATATTGGTCTTTTTGTCTTATCAGTTTCAGAATCCACAGATTATGTCATAAAATGGTAAAAAAATATAACTTGATTCTTATAAAACTTATGCCCAAAAAGGCAAAGGTTCTTTAAATTTATGCCTAGCGAAATTAGATCATAGAAATATATATATTTTATGCTGCATAACTTAATTTCTACAAAATTTAGGCTAAATTTATACCTAGCGAAATTAGATCATAAATAAGAATGCTTTGGTCCACAAAAAGGTATTATGATCGCTGCGATCTTTTATAAAGCACTTAAAATAGAGAATTTATGATCATACAATCATTTTTTTTTTTAATCTCATTGAGAAATTGATGTCTTGCTTCATATGTCTTAACACAATATGAAAATATTTATACTTCTTTTCATCACATATAGAAATATGAAATCATCATAAACATGTAGTACACTAAGCAACCCAAGATGAACTCGATATATGATAATGATTACAAAAAAATTACATATAATGGAAACACAATAATTAATATTTCTTGTTAATTAGTAGAGGTTTATTACCTCACTCAAATTAATAAAGTGGAGATTATTATTTTAATTATTAATAAAAGGCCACTAGACGTCTGTCTAGTGATATAATTTTTTTTTGTTAAAAAAAAGTCTATAATTTTTAATTGTTTATTATTCTACAGTTCTTCCTAATCTCTCCCCTCAATCCCGTTAAAGGTGAAATATTTCCCATTTTCACCATAGATTTCGCGAACTGCTGGAAGAAAATCTCATTATTTTGAGCATACAATGTCACCAATTGTAATGATGCCATATTTTGTGTCACAAGAACTTGATCTGAATTCAACAAACCCCTTAAAACCAACAAGTTCTTGAAGTAGTTGTTATCAAATTTTGTTGGTGACACATAATCCAAGAAAAATAAATTTTGGTCACCACCAAATCTTGGGCACATAGTGCTCAATTGTGCACCATAAAATCTATCTAAGGAGTAATCTGGAAAATAGTAATTCCCTGATTGACCATACAGTCTTTGTTTGAAGCTGATACATCTAGAATATCCAATCGTGTGGGCCCCTGCAAAGAATACGCACCGACAGTGTAAAGAAATTTATAACTAGTTTATTTTATGGATTTTTATATGAATTACTAGTCAGACTTACTGTTTACTTTTTTTAAGCTAGTATACTAGATTATATATTCAATATACATATATGTATGACATATGAATTATATGTATATATTATACATCTGCTGACTAATTTTAATTTACTCAGTTGGGTAGACGTCTATTTAGGTTAAATAAGTAATACAAGTGATGTGTCGTAATAGGATAAACTACAGTGGAAACAAGTTACATCTATTTTAGTGTGTTGTAATTAGTTACTTGTCTTATTTTTTTTAAGTTACTAATCTTGATTAATATGGATGGTTATATAGTGTTATCTTTACGATAAATTAATAGTGTAAATTTATTTGTCTAGTGCATAGAAATTAAAGAAGTGAGGGATGATGACAAACAAGGGATTGAAGGGTGGTTAAAGAAAAAGTAGAATTCCCTTCGTCTCTTTTTATTTGATTTTATTTAATCGAATATAAAATTTAAGGTATAATATTTTTTGAAATTCTTCTAAACAGTCAAATATATTTTATATGTAAATATATTAAAATGTATTTATTTTTGTGATAGACTAAAAATATAATGTGTGTCATATAAATGAATAGTTAGGATAAAATTTTTACCTGATAAAGCAACCAGATCGACAAGATCAAGTCCTCTTGAATTGAATTTAGTGAAAATAGTATCAAATGTGTTATTGGGAGCAGGAATATCATTGTTGGAACCACTTAAACTAGCCTCTCTTGAGTCTCTTCTTCCCAATGGAACCTCCCAACTTGGTCCACCAGCCTGTACAAATAATAATTGAATTTAAGTTTTATACATTAATAGTATAAAAATAATTATATAGTCAGATTAAGATAATTATAGATTTCCGTTTGTTTTAATGTTAATAATAGAGACAAAGTTTATTTGATTAGATATGCCACTGAAATAATGTGATTTCGTTCTAATATCGGTCTTTTCATTTTGGATTTCGAGGATGAGTCGATCGATTCTAATATCAATTATGAGGTAAAATCAGACTTTTATGTTTATGAATTCTCTTGCCATGATTCCACAGCTTATCTTGATTACTGAATTTACAATTATATTTCTGTATATTACTTAACAAAATTTTTAATATATTAATTGTTCAAGATCTAAATAAAAGTTATCGATTTCGTTTAAATCCGTAGTAAGCTATTATTTAGTCAAATTTATTATATTTGCTTGGCATAAAGTTGTTAGAACTTACTAAAACAGTAGAATCTCTTGCAGCAAGTGCTAATATATCAGCACAAGAGACAATTTGAGGGCATTCCTTTTCAAGTGCACATTTAATCTCATCAATTACTTCAAAACCACGTGCCGAATTCCTATTGGCGTTTGATAATTTTTCACTTATTATTGTTCTACTGCTGTCCAAAAGCAAAGATGCATCACAACCCTGCATGATCATAGTATATAATGAAATATCATGGAAAATATTTAATAAGTAATCTACTGAATGATTATAGGTTCGAATTTCTAATCTAGTAATTTTAACCTTTAAATTCAAAACTTATAATAAAAATAATAAAATGTGATTCTGGCTAGGCTCAAACCAAGATCACAAGGGCGGAAGCACTAGCCAATACCAATAGTACCAAGTGTCATCTTATGCTTTCCATGGGTGCATCGTTTATTGTATTTAGTTTTTGTCAGTTTCTCAATATAGATATACATATATATACATGATTTTTTCCCGAAGTTAACATATACACGTGCACCCCTATCTATCTCAGCTGGGTCCGCCCCTGGAAAAGAATCAATCAATGTAGACTGACATTTGTGAAAATTATTTTCTGACTGTCACTAGAAAAGTCACTTTTTCATACATTACAAAACATACCAGATAATTTACGTACCTTGACAAAACAATCATGAAAATGAAGCCTCAACAAAGAGGCAGCCATTCTTGCTTCTTTGGCTACGGCCTTAGAAACAACAAACTTGACAATTTCTTTTGCTTTAGGGCATGACAAATCATAAAATTGTGGGTCCAAGCAACCATAAACATAATATTTGGTCTTGCTAGACAAACATACAAAAGCAAGAAAAAATAAAGTCCGTATTATTTTAGCCATGATGACTAAAGTTCTTATAATTAATCAAGGACTTGTTATAAAAAAAATAACTTTAACATATAAGAAGATTGGATTTTTATAATAAAATTGAGATACAATGCATGAGTATATATAGTGTTCAAAGGTTGAGGTGCCCGTTTGTTCTTGGTAGCTTAGAGTATTACGTGACACAATCGAAAGTTTGAGAGTCAATTTAATTTATTTTTTTAACAATTTATTTATATAAAAATTATTAAATATCGTGATTTATAATTATTACTTTTTAAGTAGTGTTTTTAAATATATAAATTTTATTTCAGAAAAACTTAAAGCTTATATGTCTGAATTTACGATCATTAAGGACTCGTTTGGCCATAGATTTCTCAAGTAATATTTGGGAAAAAATTGGCAAATAGTGTTTGTCCATACAATTTACCATTATTTGGCAAATATTTTTGCAAATATCCCAAATTTCCAAATACTAGTTTTTTCTAGTATTTGGGCCAAATCTCATTATTTGGGATCTTTTAAAAATTGAAATGTTACACCAAACTTTTATCTTTTAGAAAAACACCCTCTATAGTAGTTGTTTGCGTTGTATTATATAATTTTTTACTTGAACACCAAAGTAGTGTTGGAATATTAAGTGAATATGAAAGTAATGATATGGTTGTTGATGAAAATGATGAACAATCGGCTCAGAGTAACAAAGTCATGTGCTTTGTCTACTTCACGATGTATGGAATGATGTTTGTTGCACTCACTCCAAACTACCACATTGTTCCAGTGTCATGGACACTACTTGTTATTTTTTGCAACGAAGATCCAATTGACTTGTAATACAAACTTATGGTTAGTTTTGATAGTTTTTAAAACTTATAGGTATAAATCATATTTTTCTAAAAAAGTGAAATGTGTTTTCCAAATACTATGGCCAAACATATGGTGAAATTTCATCCAAATTTTCACCCAAATAATATTTGTCAAGAATATTTGGAAATTTATGGCCAAACGCTAGCTTAGAAGTTTGAATCTCAAAATTTCAGTTATGCCACGTCAATTTGAACGTAATTGTTGTTCATTTAGATTGGATTTGTACCTTTTTTAGTTAGGATTATAAAAATTAATTTCCACAATACCTTGCTTAGTAAAGTAGAACTTGTGCTTTATAAGTAATAATAATGATGTTTAATTTGATCCGTCTTTATTCATCTGTCTAATTTTCAAATTTTATTAACTCATTTTTAATGCATTCTAGATAACTATCTTACTAATTGAGTTGATATATAATTAAGTCACGCAACATTTTTCAGAAAAGTCTCGCAATAACTTCTTTTTTACTATAAATAACAGAAAATTTATACTGTTTAACTAAGTTAAAATTTAAGTTTTTCATATGTTATACGTTGACATTTTCTTTTTAACGTGTGTCCAAATTTTTTATATTTTGACACTGTTTTATAAAATATCTGATTAATTAATATAGAATGTTGTTATTAATTAATATATTTATTATTATCGCTAAATCTTTTATTTGTTATAGTGTTGTCTTTGTGTGTGCGTGTTGCGTGTGAAAGCCAAGTAAATAAACGAAGCTAAATACACATTTTAAAACCTATAATAATTAAATTATGGACATGACCATATTGATTATTGAAAGATGGTAAGTGCTTCATTTGAAACAATTATTAACATTTAGCACACCAAGATGAACATTGGTACATAGGATGATTACAATATACGCAACATCGTCAATTTCGACACTTTCGCTTCCAATTTTTTTTATTTGTTCATCTCGAAGTAGTTTAAACTCTCTAAATTCTCCATTTTTTTCTTTAAATTGTCTCTTTCAATCTTAACCGCATTCAACGACTCTCTCAAATTCTCCATTTTCTACACAGCAACTTTCAATTTAGTGTAACACCTCACTATTTGAAAGAGCTAAAAATAGAAAGAATCAAATTTGGAAATAGCAAATCTGAAAATTTTGGCAAGTTATGCTAAGTATGAGCTTTGGGTCAACTTCAAACGACCATAACTCTTAGTACAGGATGAGGTAGGTGGGCTATAAGATATCAAATTAAAGGTCTTGGAATCCTCTTTCTAACGCCACCGAGTTTGCTAATTTTCAAGCTCGTATGAGAGAGATATTCCCGTTTGAAGTCGAGCTGTCCATTTAAGGAAAGTTACCTGGATTTAAGAAAGGTATTTTGATCTTTTCCTTGCCCTATCAGATTTATTCTGCTTTTAGTAATTAATTAGGGGTCTAAACTGATTAGGCTCAGTTTACCCAATCTAAATTAACGCCTAGGGTTTGAGAATAGTTCAAGAAGAGGAGAAAATGAGAAAAGTCAAGGCGTTCTTGGAGATTTCTTGCGGAACCGAAAGTCATTTCGCCAAGGGTTGATCCCTAAAGAGGTATGTGAGTTCACATAGCATTGGGTTCGTTCACCCACGCACCAATCATGTTAATTTCAGCATAATTTCATTCTAGAAAGTTGAAAGTTTGATGATCTTGAATTGTGTGCTTGAAATTGGCTTTCGTTCTTGAGTTATGATGGGATTGTTGAGTTCTTGAGGAAATTGTGCCAATTTTAGAGTCATTTATGAGTAGATTCTTGTGTACATGTGTTGGGTATCTGAATCTAAAAAGAGAAAAAGAATCGAATCTAGGTGAATTGGGGTTAGAAAACGAGGAAGAAAAAGTCGGACAGAAAACAAGTATCATGAGGACCTGTTCCTTCAGAGTGAACTTTCCTCTACGCGTCGCGGAGAGAACGTGGACTCGACTGTTTCAAAAATTATTTCATGACCAAATATTAAAATGCATCTCCGCGTCGCGGAGTTGCTCTCAGACAATGTTTTTTTTATCGTTTCTCATGATTTACTAGCTAAAAACACTCTTAATCATCATGATATCATTCCTATCACAAATCATAACCTTGAATTCATAATTCAAATTCAATGTAGAGTTAAAAGTCAAGTTTTGAGAGTTTTTCGAGTCATTTCAAAAGTCTTTTACAATTGTTTTAAACTTGTTTTAAGACTTGAACATTGAGTTGAGTAAGAGTAAGAGTGAAGTTCTTATTCTTCAAAAGATTATATGGGAACTAAGTATTCCTAAGGAGTAAATGTTTTCACGTTTAAACAAAAAAGGAAACATCGATTACCAAGAGAGCTTTTGAGCTAGTTTTTGAGTAATATTCTCAAACCACAGAAAGAGTTATGTTTTTAGACATATGAGCTAGTTATAATTTGGGAGTAGTATTGAGCACTGATGTGGGGACAAGCTTGAGTTCAGATAATTCATAGTCTCCATAAACCATGTAGCCAACATGGGTAGAAAAAGGTCATACTTTTTAGATGATTCCTTAATGCTTTTAGCATAGACTAGTGGATCCATGTAGTAGTTAGTAACTATATCCCCGGCAAGGTATAAGAGGACCCTGGCAGTGTGAGGCAAGACGTTGTATTATCACATAGCTCATAGTGATGGTTGTCGGTTAGAAAAACTCTCACAGAGATATTTTGTATTCTTATATACACAGAGTTACTTGTATTTTCATATACAAATTGAGTTATTGTGTGTTTTTCAATACACCGAGTTGTTGTCTACATGTTTTAAAGCTTTTCTTTATACTGCATCTTTTTTTCTGCTATATATTGAAATGAGTAGAGTTGAGTTGAGACGAGGTAAGTTTCTTCAGTTCTAGTTTAAGCTTATGTCTTGTTTAGTTTTCCCCTCACATGCTCGTACATTCCATGTACTGACGTCATTTCACCTGTGTCACGACCCGGGAGCACCCCCTAGTCGCAACCGGCGTACTCGACCTCGAAGAGGTCTAATACAAGCCTCTTAGCATTCATTCATCGCATAGACACAAAAACCATAAGGAATTTAAAACTTTCTTTACAAAGAAGACATTTAAT
>JAJOOF010009218.1:0-12411 GCA_029582545.1 Solanum lignicaule | reverse complement strand
AATACTTATATATATATATATATATATATATATATATATATATATATATGGGTCAAATAGTATAGGGTCTTAAATAAATTATCACTTTTGCCCATTAACTATCCATTAAGTCAATCATCTACAATTACCCATCAATTAATTAACTCAAGTTAAACGAATAGTTCAAAATTCCCAAAATAACCTACCAGGTCATTACATCATCCTAACAAAACTGAAATAACATGATAGAAATAATTGAGGGATTCTTCGAAAGAAAGGAGGCTCACCAAACAAATCTGGAACTCGATTGGATCAACGAAGTGCTAGTTGATGATCCTGGTTAGCTGTATCTACATCATAAAATGATGCAGGCCAAACAACATCAGTACATTGAATGTACGAGCATGTAAAGGGAAATCTAAAAATGACATAAGCTTGAACTGGAACTGAAGAAACAACTTACCTCATCTCAACTCAACTCAGCCTCATTACAATATAAAAGCAATAACAATAATGTGATATAAAGAAAAGCTTTAAAACAATAGATAACAACTCAATGTATTGGAAAATACAATATAACTCAGTATGTATGTAAAAATACAAAATAAACTCTGTTTGGGTGATTCTCTAACCGACAACCATCACAATGAGCTATGTGATGATACAACGTCTCGCCACGCTGTCAAAACTATCCTATACATTGCCGTGGTATAGAACTTGTCACGCCCTGAGCCTACACCTCGAACTTGGCTGGCACTCGAGAACCATTGCTGGCCCCAAGCGAACCTTTGGCCTGGCTTACTTACTCAGCGAAAGACTTAGACATAAGAAAGAGAATCCAAATACAAGATAACTCAACATGTCTCAAACTAAACTCAAAATGTTTTAAGAAAATAAACATTTAACTTAGCCAAAGTGGCAACTCAAATCTGAACATAAGACAATAACGAGATAATGATGAATGAACTAACATCTGACTGACTATCTATGAAGCCTCTAAACAACTAAGATGGATGTCGGAGCAATCCCCACGACATCCTAATGAACTAATAAAAGAACTGAAAGCAATAAAAGGGATCCTCCGGAAGCAAGGAGGCTCACCACCAGACTCTGAGTGCTCAACTGGATCAACGATGCACTAAATGCTGATCCTAATTACCTGCGTCTACATCATAAGACGATGCAGGACAACTGGCATTAGTATATTGAATGTACGAGTATGCGAGTTGGAATGCTAAACAAGACATAAGCTTGAAAGGAACTGAAGAACTTACCTGGCTCAACTCAACTCAACTTAACTGAACTTATTTCAATATAAAGTAGTGTAAATAAATGCAGTATAAAGAAAGGCTTTAAAACATGGTTTTCAACTCTGTGTATTTAGAAATACAATAACAACTCTGTATGTATGCAAAGATACAATATAAACTCTATTTGTATATGAAAATACAAATATCTCTGATGTATATAAAAATATAAAATACTGCTGCGGGAGTTTCTCTAACCGACAACCACCACTATGAGCCTAAGTGGTGATACATCGTTTTGCCCACACTGCCAGAAATGTCCTATACTTTGCCATCATATAGAACACTTAACTAAGTGGATCCACTAGTCTATGCTAAAAGCATCTTAATGAGTCATCTAAAAAGTATGATCCTTTACTACCCATGATGGCTACATGGTTTATGGAGACGTGAGTTATCTGAACTCAAACTCGTCCCCATATCGGTGCTCAATACTACTCCCAAAATATACTTAGCTCATATGTTTGTAAAAACAAAACTATTTCTTTGGTTTGAGATAATTACTCAAAAACTTAGCTTAAAAGCTCTCTTGGAAATCCCAGTTTCCTTTCTTGCTCAAATGTGAAAACATTTTAACTGTTGGAATACTTAGTTCCCATATAATCTTTGAAGAATGAACTTTACTCTTACTCTTTACTGAAAACTAGCTCAAAAGCTCTTTTGGAAATCAAGGTTTCCTTTCTTCTTTAAATGTGAAAACATTTACTCTTTGGGAATACATAGTCCCGATATACTCTTTTGAAGAAATGAACTTCAAACTTTACTCTTTGCTTAACTTAAAACTTAAGTCTTAGAACAAAGTTAAAACATTTGTGAAAGACTTTTGAAATTTTTTAATTAACTTCTCTTAACTTGCTTCTTAACTTCTAAACTTGACTCTTAGCTTTTCTTGAATTGAATTATGGATTCAAGGATTGGGATTTGTGATAGGAAAGATATCATGATATTTAGGAATGATTTTAGATAGCTAAATATGAGAAAATATAAAAAAAAAGTCACTGTCTGAGAACGGGTCCGCGACGCGAAGATGTATTTAAATTTTGGTCACGAAAATACTTTTTGAGGCAGAACGGTCCGTGACCGCTCTGCGACGCGAGGATGAATTTTTTGAAACTGAGGAGCAGGTCTGCGACGTGGCCTGGGGCACCATATTTGCTCGACATTTTCCTTCTTTCGTTTTCCAGTCCCAATTCACCTAAACTCGACTATTATTGTCAAATATTCTTTAGATTCAGATACCCAGCATATGTACCCATGAACCTAACTCAGAACAACTCTAAAACTCGACGTAAAGATCTCAGAAACTTCTCAATTCTGCCCAATTCAAGAACGAAAAAAAAATTCAAGAACACCATTCAAGATTCATCAACTTTCAACTTTCTAGAATGAACTTCGCTGAAATAAACGTGATTGGCGGGAGGGTGAATGAACCCAACTCTATGAAAGACTTACATACCTCGTAGGGATCACCCCTTGACGAAATCCACGATCTTAGCTTCGAGAATTTGACGATTCTTGCTTCTTCTCCTCTTCTTTTCTCTTGTCTCAAAACCCTAACTTAATTTCAAAAGCGTAAACTGACCAAGTTCAGTCTAGACCCCCAAGTAATTACAAAAAACGAACTAATTAAATTGGGTATGGTAAAGACCAATATACCCTTTCAAAATCCGGTTTAGACTTTCCTTATTTGAATAGACCAACTTCAAATGGGAATATCTCACTCATACGAACTCGGAATCGCACAAACTCGGCGGCGTGGAAAGATTATTCCAAGATCTGTCCTACAATATCTAGAAAGACACTTAAATCATCATGATCTAGGAGTTATGGTCATTTGAAGTTGACAAAAACTCAACTTAACACACTTAACAAATTTTCCAGATTTTTATATATTCTTTCCATAAATGACTATTTCCAAATTTTAAATTCTTTCTAGTTCCTTCAATTAGCGAGATGTTACATAAATCCTCAACTAAGTGGATCTACTAAGCTATGCTTAAAAAGTAATAAGGAATCATCTAAAAGGTATGACCCTTTATACCCACGTTGGCTACATGGTTTATGGGGGCTCTGAGTTGTTGAACTCTCCCCCATATCGGTGCTCAATACTACTTCAAAACTATAACTTAGCTCACATATTTTTTTAAAAACATATCCTCTTCCTCAACTTAGACATTTTTACTCAAAAGGTTTCTCTTAAAAGAGATAGTACTCAAAACTCCTCATGATCTCTTTTGGAAATCGGTGTATCCTCTTTTCTCAAATGTAAAAACATTTCTCTTGGGAATACTTAGTTCCCATATATTCATTTTTAAAAAAATGAAACTCAACTTTACTCATCCACAACTCAGTACTCAAATCTTTATAACAAGTTTAAAAGATTGTAAAAGACTTCTCAAAATGATACGAAAGAACTTTCAAGACTTAACTCTTAACTCTACCTTGAACTTGAATTATGAATTCAAGGTTATGATTCATGATATGAAGGACCTCGTGATGATTGAATGAGTTTTATATAGTTAATAATAATATGAGCGAAAAACACTGTCTTGGGAGCAAGAGAGCGGCGCGGCGTGGAGATGAATTAAAATATTTAGTCGCGAAATAAATTTTGAAGCAGTGGAGTCCGTATTCTCTCCGCGATGAGGAGAGAGAAAATTTCTCTGGGGGAGCAAGTCCACGACATAGACCTGGGCACCAAATTTATCACTCAAAAGGTTTCTCTTAAAAGAGATAACACTCAAAACTCCTCATGAACTCTTTTGGAAATTGATGTTTCCTCTTTTCTCAAATGTAAAAAGATTTCTCATTTGAATACTTAGTTCCCACATATTCATTTAAAAAAAATGAAACTCAACTTTACTCTTCCTCAACTTAGTACTCAAGTCTTTAAAACAAGTTTAAAAGATTGTAAAGACTTCTCAAAATGACTCGAAAGAACTCTCAAGACTTAACTCTTAACTTTACCTCTTCAATTATGAATTCAAGGTTATGATTCATGATATGAAGGACGTCGTGATGATTGAATGAGTTTTAGATAGTTAATAATAAGAAACGAGCGTAAAACATTGTCTAGGGAGCAAGGGCGTGACGCGGAGATGAATTTAAATATTTGGTCGCGAAATAATATTTGAAACAGTGGAGTCTGCATTCTCTCTGCGATGTGGAGAGAGAGAATTTCTCTGGGGGAGCAAGTCTGCGACGCGAACCTAGGCACCAAATTTTGCCCGATCTTTTCTTCCTCTCCCAAACTCGATTCACTCATACCCACTGAAATTCTAAGGTAAAAACTCTCAAATTCTTATAATTCAAAACAATTTTAGAGAAACCCACCCAAAAACTATAGGTTTACTCAACTCCTTAAAAAAATCTTCGCCTCAAGACTCAACCAAACATCAAAATTCAAGAATGAATGGCAACACTTCAAGAAACTCATCAAGAACTTAATTTCTCAATCTTTATGGATGAATTCGATAATGTAAAACATGATTGGCGTGTGGGCGAACGAACCAAACACTATGAAAACTTTCATACCCCTTAGAGATCAAACCCTTGGTGAAACAACCCTCGATCTACAGGAAATCCCAATGAACGCTTTGAACCCTTTTTTTTCTCTCCTTTTTTCTCTTCTTGAACTCTTCTAAAATCCAAAGCCTATTTGGGATTGTAAAAATTGACCCAAATCAGTTTAGACCCCTAAAAACTTACTAAAAATGCTTAAATATGAAGGGGTAAGGAAAATACCAAAATACCCCTCATAATTTTGGGTAACTTTCCTTAACAGGACTGACTGACTTCAAATGGGAATATCTCTCTCATACGAGCTTGAAATTTAGCAAACTCGGTGGCGTTGGAAAAAGGATTCAAAGACCTTTTAGTTGATATCTTATGGGTCACCTAACGCATCTGGTACTGAAAGTTATGGTGGTTTTAGGTTGATCCAAAACTCACAGCTTAAGTATAACTTGCAAAATTCTAAATTTAGCTATTTGCAACTTAGCGCTTTCTAAATTTAGCTCTTTCTAAGGCAGGATGTTACACCATCTTTGTGCATCATGGTATATTCGTTAATATTATACAACATATTATGAAAAATGTTTAATTCTTGACCATAAATCAATTGAGAGAAAAATCTATCATAATTTATTGGTCTAATGCATACAACTATTTTAGTATGCAATATATGATATTTCAGACCATGTAACTTTATTCTCATAAGTAATGATTGACTATTTATATGAAGCATTTAATGTCACGTCAATTTGAATGTTCATTAAATTATCAAGACAAATTGTCATAATTACATATTCTGAAAGTTGTGCTCTTAACTCATTTTCTTGCACACACAATTTTGTGAATGTCAAACTGCATGTTGACAACAAACGCACAGTGATTATCTTATAGATGCATTTATTTCACATATCATATGACAGGTGAACGAGTCCATATTCACCTTTTGCACTTTTTAAAATTTAGGAATTTAGTCCCAACATTAGTTGATTCAATCGACTTATCATGAAAACAAGCAACAACCAATTATTTTTTTGAAGATTTTCTAGTTCTTCAATATATGTTGAATATTCAATATTCACATCTTTTGAACGGCCATATTCTTCCATGCCAACTGATATAATTATTTGTAATAGTAAACTCCAAGTTTTTCTTAACATGTGCCTTTTACATTAGTAAATTTCTAATTTACTATTATATAGCTAATTTCATATTTACTACTCCAATAGTAAATTTCCTATTTGTTTCTTATCAATTACTCTTTCTCTTGTGGAGGTGAGTCGTGATTCAATCATGATAAAGTGCATATCCATATTGATAAGCCTTATCTTATACTATCACATTCACTTTAGTATTAAAATTTATTCAATCTCAATCGATAGGCAATAACCATTAAATGCTTGGGATAAAAAACTCTATAGAGTTATCAAGGTGAATGGACTTAATCTGATTATCAGAAAACTATGTTCATCCATAATAATTTTTTTTTGTGCCAACAATTTTGCAAATGCTAAAATGAGAGATGACAATAGACACACATGAGACCATCTAGAAAAGACATATATTAGGATCATGAAGCATCTAAACAACTCATTAGGTGGGTGAATAGATCCACAAATATCCTCATATATACATTCCAAGAACGCAGGGGATTTAATCTCAAATTTCATTGATGATGGTCTAATAATTAACTTGCCTTGATAACAAGCAGTACAAAATTTCACCATTTAGAAAAAAACATTAGGTTCTTTAATGGATGTCCATTAGAATTTTCTATAATTCATCTCATCATTGTAGACCCATGCATGATGTCCCAAACGATCATGTCAAAGTATGAAAGTATTGAAATTAGTAAACTTCTTATTTACTATTGAATGTGTCTTAATTGCACTAACTCTTGTCCAATACAAGCCTGTAGATAAAATAGAGAACTTTTTTTATAATACATGTCTATCCAGAGACATTCTCAGTGATACCACGTCCACGACCAAAGGTTGCAATCTCTTTCACGCTTAGCATGGTGGGCATACACCTCATTCACTTCAGAGAATGAATCTATACTTTTAGCATTTGTCGAAAGTTCTCATTCTTCATGAATGGAACACAATCATCTAAGCATATCAAATTATGATATATTTAGTACCTCATTCCATGTTTATGTGCATTATTCAATCACTTGTCTTCTTTCAGACATATCATGCATTGCTACCATATTCACATTAGTGAATGAAATTTAGTGGAATAGGTTTCATATTTTTTAACCAAAGAATATTATTTTACTTTAATCATTATTGTAGTGCATAGAGAATTGAACTCCGATGTCTTACCCATATAAAGGACCCTTAACCATAAATCGATAGGACTTAAACTAAATATCTTTATCATGGTGCATCAAGACATGAACTTGATATCTTACTCTTTTGGCGTGATAGGACACAAATCCACCATCATATCCATAAAAAGGCTTCTAAAGTCATAATCGATAGGACTTGAACCCAACATCTCATCATCATGATGCACCGAGATTCGAACGTGATTCCTTACCCTCAATCAATAATATAATTAACCAAAGTTCAATAAAACTCTTATTGATAGAAACAAATATGGAATCTCCAATTTTTATTTTTTTTAATTAATATTATTATTTTAAGCAAATTGTTATAATAAATGAAGTATTAAAATCAATGATATGCCGTCACAATATGGAATAACAATTAACATGGCTGCCTAAGAAAAATAATGGCATTAGCTAATATATAGATTAAAGCAGTAAATTGAGCATCAATAGTTATTACGTACTTCTGTTATATGTATAGTACCATTGCAGTAGTCAACGTGCGACAAGAATTATCTTTGCCCATTATCATTCGAGTTTTGTTTTTTCTTCATGAACATGAATCTTTAAAGAGAGAGACTGCACACGGCTAAACACATTCTTATTCCAGATGGTAACTCCAAATGGTAGAGTCGCGTGCTGATAATGTCTTATGAAACTATATAAAACAATGATACGAAAGTAGGGAGAAGAGAGATGACTTATTATTTCTTTTGAGGGATGAAGTTACAATCAAGGAACCCTTTATTTATAGGAAAAACAGACTTAGTTTCCAACTAGGATTCCTAACTTTTCTCCAAAAGAATCTCCATAAATAGACATTCACTAGAATACAAATATGTTAATAACAAGATGTATATTATCTTTTGAAAATATATTAATTGATAAACGTATGTTTTTAATTAATATTATAAAAGATAATTGATTTATATCTTCCAAATTAATCACTAACACTAAAAGTACAAAATTTCTATGAACATCATGAAATTCCCAACAAAAATGTTAATATTATAAATATAATGACATAAAATTATTAAACTATTTGACAAATAGATAATCTATCAAGTCTAACTAAAAAACAATAATGACTTACAATGTGAAATATCAAGTTAATACTACAAAAACAAGGGGAATCGAAAATATAATATAAGTTCTAATTTCAAAACAAAAAAAATGAACATAATACTCTTATGTCAAATTTCAACATAACGTAAGAAAAGGAAAGCGTAAGTCTATAACCTTATTCAATAGTGAGTCTACATTAATTTAAAAATTATAATACTAATAAAATTATGGTAATGAAAATAAAAAGAATAAATAAATAAATAGATAACACGAAAAATTGAATGAAATCACATGAACAAGTAAAGGTTAGGAATGAGAATGAAATAAAAAAAAAAAATACAAATGTAACTAAAAGGAAGAAAAGAATTTGAAAAAGTTTCATGTAATTTTACATGGTGTAATTACACCAATTCCAAACCCTCCCTTGGGAATTAAGGAGTGTAATTACTCACCTTCATTTACATCAAATTATTCTCATGCCAAGTAATTACTTGGTTTACCAAACAGTTCAAAAAGTGTATTTACATTTGATGTGAGGCCAAAAATATATATTTTAATCATTATTTTTCTCTCATTTATTATTTATATTTGCCCTTTTTGAGCATGAATTTTATTGATTGTACTAAATAGTATATTTTATATGTAGGAGTAAATTGGTGTAAAGTTAAAGAAGTTTGGAGCCAAAACGAATTAATGATGGAAATTTGAAAAAGGAAATCAAGCAGGCAGCTTAATGGATTAAACTCAATATAATAATCTGTAACGACCCAAACCGTCGTTATTTAGGAAAGGCAAAAATCCGCGAAAATTCTGGGCCACTGTCCCGCCACAGCGGGCCTATTGCCGCTAGGGCGGAGGCGCCAGGGCGGGATAAGTGAGTGCCATAGCGGGATAGGCGAGACAAAACATAAATTATGAGAAATCCTATTTTCTCCATCTTCCTAAAATACCTAAATAAGTCGTGAAATACCCTAGAAACCTCAGAAAAGCTGCTCTAAGCTTGGGAATGAAGGAGAAGGAGATTTCTAGCATGGGGATGGCTAAATCTTACAAATTATTGGCTAAATTCACCGTCACAAACTCAAAAAAACTCGAATCGAAGTCAAAAACTCCGTACAACTGCTTGGCGCCCAGGTAGGCTAGATTTTACAATTGAGTAGTTATGAATCTGTGCTTACTACGTAACATATGTATATCAATGGTAGGGTTGTGTGTTGAACTTTGTGCACCGAGTAGTTTCCATGAATAATCCCTTTTTTTTTGTTCTTTTTTAGTTGAACGACCCTTGAGGGGGTCAGGGGCTGAGCAACACCCCCAGGCCTTATCATATATGAAAACAATTATACAAGGAGGGGGACATATACCTTACCTCCAACCTTAGGTGGGATAAGAGTCAACCTACCTACTAAGGTTAGTCAACTCCACCCTATACAATAAGATGTAATATTAAAATAAGCACCTAGAGAGGATCCTCTCTTAATACAAAGTTACTAATAAAACATAAATAAGGGAGACTCTCACCTTACAAGAATTAATGAAACTAAGACTAAACAAACTACTATACCTAAAAAGGCCATAGTAAATCAAATAGGTTATAACATGTTAAAATGTAATGTTGTTGTCCTTGAAATGTTGGACATTATATAGAGAGTCTTGAAACTGAAGGCCTTCTCTGTAAGGATTTTGAAGTATGTTCAAGGTGGTTGTTTAATCCTTTTAAGCTTCTTGCGTCTGAAGTTTTGAACTCCCAATTTCTCTAATAGATAGCTTCCTTTAACTGGTAGAGGTAATTGATGATGAGTGTAGTAATTTTGTACAATGTCTTGTTTATGACTATGTTTGGCCAGTAGATCAGCAATACCATTCGCCTCCCTTTAAGTGTGCACACACTGAAAAAACACACATTGGTTAGCAAGAATTTGTAATTCCTGTATATACCTGTGTATCTTCCAAGGGGGAATAGCAGCCTGCAAGAACCACTTGGTTAATAATTCAGAATCAACCTCTAATATAATATTAGTGTAACCATGTTGTATACACCAATTTAAACCAAAACTGGCAGCCTGAACCTCTGCTTGGTTGTTTGTTCCTTCACCAAAAGGTACAGCAAAAGCATATACAATATTCCCTTGATAATCTCTTAAAATGCCCCCCCCTCCTATTTTTTCGGGATTATGTAAAGCACTACCATCTGTATTTAACTTATATCTAGTACAAGGAGGAGTTTTCCACAAATATCTGACAGCCTTCTGATCCCTACCCCACCTTCAGTGTATGGTAAGCTCATTGTGTCTAGAGATGCCCAGTGATATTTCCTTTTATTTTGATCCCTTCCCCAGTAAAATTCAGCAATGATAGTCTCAATGTATTTAATAGTAGTACTGGGGGGAGAAAGGGCAGCCATAGTATGAATAGGTATAGATTGCAAGGCATGTTTGATCAATGTAATTCTGCACCCAAAACTAAGTACTCTTGCCTGCCAACCACACACTTTTTTGGAAACCTTCTCCACTAAATGAGAATAATAAATGATCCTTTGTCTACCAATATAAAGAGGACATCCTAGTTATGTAATAGGACTGTTTTTCTGTGAAAAAGTAGTCACTTCTTTAATTGTATGGATGATGTCTTGTGCTTTATTATCAGGAACCATAAAATGACTCTTCGCTTTGTTAATAAGCTGTCCAGAGGTACTTTCATATTCCACTAACCTGTCCATAATAAGCTTCAGGGAATGTCTATCTGTAGATGCAAAAATAATAACATCGTCTACAAAACTCAAGTGATTAATTTGTGGTCCTCTAGGTTTCATGAAGAAACCTCTGTAATTAATATTCTGATGTAAAGAATTAAGTAACCTAGACAATACTTCTGCTCCTAAAATAAATAGGGCAGGGGATAAAGGGTCTCCTTGCTTAAGTCCTCTAGTGGAATGAAATAAACCATGATGATGGCCATTAATGATTATAGAATACCAGTTGTTACTCATTATTCTCCACACTAAATCAATGAATAACTCCCCAAAGCCAAATCTCCTAAGTGTCAAACATGTAAATGACCAAGACACTTTATCATATGCCTTGGTCATGTCGAGTTTGATTACCACATTATTTCCTGTATATGGTTTTTTAATACCATGAGTAATCTCTTGAGCAAGCATTATACTTTCTGTAATACTTCTACCTCTTACAAACCCGGACTGATTGTCTGATACTAATAGGGGTAGAATAGTAGCCAATCTCATGCTCAAGATCTTAGAAATTATATTGTTAGAGAAATTACTAAGGCTGAAAGGTCGAAGATCAGTGAATTTTGTAGGCTGTGCTGTTTTTGGCAATAAAACCAAACATGCATGAGACATGAACTTAGGCATAATGTTACCACAAAAGAAAGATTGTACAGCTGCCAGTAAATCTTCTTTAATGATACTCGAACAAACTTGATAAAATTTACCCCCGATACCATCTGGACCTGCTGCTGAATTGGGATTCATTGAAAACACAACTTGTCTGAGTTCCTCCATTGTAGGAATTGCTTGCAACATCTCATTTTGCTCAGGAGTGACTACTGTAGGAATATTCTGAAGGATTTTGTCATCTATTCTATCATTCTGGCCCTGAAAAATTTGCTAATAATACTCACATGTTGCCTGTGCTATTTGCTCCTCACCTTGTATCCACTCCTCATTATTATTACAAATCTTATGCAAAAATAACCTCCTTCTTCTACCTCTCATCAAAGCATGAAAATATTTGGTGTTGGCATCTCCCTCCTTAAACCATTGTAATTGAGTCTTTTGTTTAAGGATGGACTCCTCCATTTTCAAATACCTAATATACTTTGCATTCATCTGATGAAGTTTTTGTCTACTATCTTCATTGTTGTTTGTCATAAGTTCCTCCTCTGATTGTTTGATACTTTCCTCAAATTCCTTAACCTTAGTAAAAATATCCCCATACTCTTTCTTGGACCAATTGCTAAGAGTAGCTGTTATTCTCTTCATTTTCTGATGTAGTTTCCACATTGGATTGCCATTGACACCCTTTTCCCAGCACTGTTGTACTGTTTTCAAAAAATTGCCATTGTCAACCCAAAAATGTAAGAACTTGAAATATTTAATATGATTCTCAATAACCTTAGTCATTTCCATCAACAGGGGACTATGGTCAGAACCAACAGAGGATAAATTCTCAATAGTAGTTTGAGGCATAACCT
>JAJOOF010009217.1:0-27526 GCA_029582545.1 Solanum lignicaule | reverse complement strand
ATATTAAAATTTAAAATTAAAGAGATCCAAACTCAAAATCTATTTAAAGTTTTTTAGGAAATCACTAAGTATAGAAGTTGCATCCACCATGAAAATGTTCAAACACTTGTTGCTACTCGAAACTGGTTACATGGTTTTTCTCAAACTGGTAATATATTTTTGTGTACATTTAAATATTATAATTCTCAATTTAGTTATTTTTTAATATTTAACTAATTGAAACCACATATAAATTGCATATGAAAATGAAGATGTTAAGATAACCTTCCCACAAGTTGATTCAGATATGCTTGATGAAGATGATCATGAAGTGTTAGATACGCCCAGGG
The DNA here is from genome assembly GCA_029582545.1 of Solanum lignicaule. Classification (NCBI taxonomy): domain Eukaryota; kingdom Viridiplantae; phylum Streptophyta; class Magnoliopsida; order Solanales; family Solanaceae; genus Solanum; species Solanum lignicaule. The sequence continues at coordinate 27,197 of JAJOOF010009217.1, read as the reverse complement.
GCGGCTTAACAAAAAGTCTTTTGCCTTAGGCCCCCAATTTTAGGGGGCCCCATTTTTTAGTTAATTAGGTAGGATTAAATTAAAAAAAATAATATTAGAACTAAGACAATAAATGCAAAGGCCCCATTTTTTAGTTAATTAGGAAGGATTAAATTAAAAAAATAAATTATTAGAACCAAGACAATAAATGCAAAACGGCTCAATGAAGAGATAGTATGATAGATATGACTATGACTTTTTGACTTTTCAATAAAAAGTTGAGTACTTTTTTTTTTAATGTACAAGTTATCTTCTTTTTTTTACCTTATTTTTTTTCTAATTTTATTTTTATATATTCTATTCTCCTCCCTTCTATTTCTTCTCACTTTCTTTTTTCTAATTTTACATCTCTCTCTTATTCAAAGGTTAAAAATTTACTCGTTCTATTGATAGTTTATACTCCCTCCGTTTCACAAAGAATGACCTCCTTTCCTTTTTAGTCAGTTTTAAAAAGAATGACCTCTTTCCTTTTTTGGTAACATTTTACTTTTTGCTTTTCACGTGGCATGTTTAAGACCACAAGATTAAGGGCAATTTTGTACATTTGACATAACTTTAATTTAGGACCACAAGATTCGAAAGTCTTCTTTATTTACTTAAACTCCGTGCCAAGTCAAACCAGGTCATTCTTTGTGAAACGGAGGGAGTATTTTAAATTTGGAGAAAACTATATTGCAGCAGCCCGATTCATTTTTGGAAATCAAGTCTTCCTAGCTTTTGAATTCGGTAATATCATTCTAATTTCTAATATTATTTTTGTTTTGTGTCTTATGTTTATTATGTATATTTTTTATTTGATATTGTAATTAGTGTTTTAAAATATTTGTTAGATTTTGATGTCGCTATAGATCAATTAAGAGGTTTAGTTTCTTTTTTTAAAACATATAGAGAAGAAGGATTTACAAGTACTATGATTTCGGCTAAGGAAATTGCATTAGAGATGAATATAGAACCTGTATTTCATAAGAAACGTGTAATTTATAGAAAAAACCAATTTGATGAGAATGTTGATAATGAAATCACAAGATCTCTTGAAAAATCATTTAGAGTTGATTACTTCTTATACATAGTAGACAAAGCCATCTTTTCACTTCAAAATAGATTTGAACAATTTGAAGTACCTGAAAATATTTTTGGTTTTCTATTTAGTGGGAAAAAATTGAGATCATTAGATGATGAGAATTTGAAAAAATATTGTCTTAAACTTGAATGTTCCTTAAAACATAATACTCACTCTGATATTGACGGTTTAGACTTATTTTCTGAATTAAAAGTGTTAAGGGAAATCATAAAAGTAGAAGACAATACTCTAATTGAGATACTCAATCAAATAAAAAGACTTAATTCTTTTCCAAATGCTTACATTACTTAAAGAATAATGTTAACAATTCCCGTAACAGTCGCCTCAGTCGAAAGAAGTTTTTCAAAATTAAAAATAATAAAATATTATTTAAGATCGATAATGTCTCAAGAAAGATTAAGTGGTTTGGCTATATTATCAATTGAAAAAAAATTATTAGAAGAGATTGACTACACAAAAATTATTAACAACTTTGCATCTCAAAAAACTAGAAAAATAGATTTAAAATAAAAACATTTATAATTTTTTTTTAAGACCTCTAGTTTGATTTGGCCTTAGGCCACCAACGGGTTTGAGCCGCCCCTGGATACGCCATAGGTTTCATGAAGTGTTAAGGAGTTTATTTTTTACATTTTTATGGTTGGAATATTGTCATATTTTTTGTGTTTTATTGTGATAATTGCAAAACAGTTAGGTTAATATTTTTATTTAGATATTTATACTTTTACTTGAAAAAAAACTTAATAAATATTATAAAGATAATTTTATTTGTGGATTTGATTAACAAGTAGTAACATTTACACCATGTAATATTGTTTTGTCGATATTTATGATAATATTTTTAAATTATAATTTATAATTATAAAAAAATATATAACTTTTAATAAAGTGGGCTGGCCCGGCAAGCCTGTAGTCCACGTACTTGTGGGTTGGGCCGACCATTTTCTGGCCCACACCAAAAATGGGCTAGCCTGGCCTGGCCCGTAAAATGTCAAAGCCTGTATGGGTTAGCCCGGATGGGGTGGGCTAGCCCATATTGACAGCTTTACTTAAAAACAAGGTGGCAAACCAAATAAATCATGCATAGACAAATTGCATCTTGTATAATAACCAAAGAGATTGAAACAATCAGAAATGAAAGTATGAAATTAAACTCTGACTTTATACACTGAATGATATAAATATAATATATTAATTTACTATTGGTTAATCTGTTAAGAAAAAATATTAACCCGTTAAAAAGCAATAACCCAATAAAAAACTAAAATTCAAAATCGCTAAATGAATAACTCATCATAAATCAATACTCCCTCTGCCCTAATTTAGGTGACACATTTTAGATTTCGAGATTATCGTAAATTTTTCATACATCTTTTAAATTCTTTGAATTGTCAATTATTGTGACTTATAATATTTTTTACGTAGTTTACAAATATATAAATTTTATTTTAAAAATTAAAAACTCCATGAGTAAAATCTCGATTAAACTTAAATTATTTGACTATCGAAAATAAAGTATATCACGTAAACTGATATAGACGAATAACATTTTTTAGTTTGAATATTAATTTTGATTCTATTTTGAACCCCACCCCCACGCAAGATCGCCCTACCCCAATAGTCACAGCGAACACGCTAAAATCTCACTCGCCACAAGATAAAACGAACTTTCCTCTCAACTCCACAAACACACCTTTCATATGACTCACCACTATATAAACCCCAAAATCTCCGTCAATTAATTCTCCACTATCCTTCCATAACAGCAATGGCGAAAACTCCAGAGAAAATCTCACCGCAAAAAATGGCTGCCGGCGCAGTAAACAGACCTCCCATATGGGATTGTGGAAGCTCACTCTACGACTCATTCGAGTTGAAATCATTCGAACGTCAACTCGATTCAGCCATATCTTCTCGAAGCCTCTCAATGCCTCATTTACCTGATCGCCGTGTTCTTATTCCACCTTCAACAACAGATCCACAACAAACTACTCAACCGATTTCCAAAAAAACTTCTAGAATCTCTAGATCTTTCCAGAAACTTCTCAAATCCGTTTTCAGAGCAAAACAGAGTAACAGTCCGCTGTTTCAGGGGCAAAATCGAGATGGATTTTACGTCGTTTATGATAAATCTGGTGCACTTACGACGATTCCGGAAGGACCGGAGTACGACGGACTTTCGCCGGAGATTAAGTCGTTGGTTAGAAGAACAGGTTCCGAACGGTTCACGGCAACTTCCATTGGTATTTCATGTGCTTGATATATAATATAGATCTTAATCTAAGTAATTAGAATATAATGACTAATATGTATAGCAATAATTTCTTTCATCTTTTGGGATATTGTTGTTACTAGTTTTTGAACTAAAAAATTTGAAGTTTTCATGGCCTACAACGTAGAATATGTGACATTATTCCAAAACTTTTGGTTCGAGTTATTGTTCTCGAAGACTATAAATATCTTAATCATGATTCATATTGAAAAATTCCTTCGCAAATAATTTGAGACGAAATAGTTATCGAGTAATGTTTGTTTACTCACTCGTAAGTTATTTTTGGTTAATGATTCGGTAGCCTTAATGATAGCAAGCTGGATTAGTTCACTCCCGCCTTAATTCACGTTAAAAGTAGCGCGCGAATAGTGCAAAGTATTCTATATTTATTGTATTTAATTATGAAATCTACCTCTTTATGACTTAAAAATCATTAATATCTCAATTAATTGATTAGGTGAGGAAATTGCTCAAACATGTAGTATTCATGTTATGAGCCCGATAAGTTTATCGATTTATATGTAAGGATGGTCGAGTTTGTTGAGCAGGAGGTAGTGTTCATGTTGTGAGCTCGATAAGTTTATTGATTTGTCAGCAAGGATGGTTGAGTTAGTTGAGCAGGAGGTTGTAGGTTTGTAACTTTCTTTGTGCTTTTTCCAGTTGAACGCATCGTGTAAGGCTTATGTAGTGCGATTTACTTTTTCTAGTAATCTTTGTGTTTGAGTGTGTTAGCGCACCGATTCCTCTGGCAGATTATTCGAACATGTGGTCTTCCGATTATGAGCTTGATTAGTCTACCAATTCGAAAATGTAATCTTTAGATTATGAGCTTGATATATAAATAATATGAAATCAATCAAAGTGGATTACATTAGAAACTAATTTTAAGATTATAATATATTTGTGTTAATTTTAACTAACTTCGACGTGATTGATTTCTTTTTTCCTCTATTAAATTAAAGTTCGATTAATCTAAATTTACGTAAAAGCATATTCTATTAAGATTTTTTTTTCCATGCACAAAACACGAGACGAGACCTTTAATTAAGAAAATAGCAATCTCAATCATTGCACCACATCATTTAATAGTAGTGATTTGATTTGTTTACATCACCGGTGAAGGTACCTAAAAGTTGACTTCCAAGTTCCAACTATTAAGACTTAACTCTACGTTAGAGGTGGAGAAATGGAGTATTTAAGTAAAAATTGACAGCAAATATATGACCCATCTATAAGTGACCTAAATTTGACAACTAACCAAGCACTTCCTTTGCATTTCTTGGGAAATATATATGGGTAGCTTCCTTACCATTTATATGTTTGGTCTGTTAGTGAAAAATATTTTTGAGAAGATGTATATTAAAAGTTACGAGTAATAATAATATCGATTGAATTAAGTAATATGAAGTTAAAAGTCGATATAATTATTAGAAATAACTTCCGCTTATGAGTAAGAAAAGTCATGTTATCCTTTTTAATGAAATATTTACTCGATAACTTAACATCAGAAAATGATTTTCTCGTAAAAATAATAATTATCGTCTAACCAAACACACCATTTATATTAAGATTATATATATTGGATGAGATTATAATTTATTTAGAACTATATATAGCATAAAACAAATGCATGCTAGAAGATATTAGCCACCATAAAAAAGATTTATTGGCATCTTGTGGTGGTTGAATTAAAGACACATTATAATCAAGGTTTTGTCTATATTTGTGGAGACCGCTAAAAGACTACAAAAGAGAATATTAATGAATTGTACCATTATCTTCAATTCTTATCCATGTTTTTTTTTTTTTTTTGTATTTTAGTAATGCTATTTACTATATATTGACTTGTTCTTGAAAAAATTAGAACAAAAAATAATGTAATTAATCTTGATCAAGTTTCAAAACCAAATAAAAACTTTACTAGAGCTACATGTAATTAAATCTCCCTCGTCAAAAAAATAGCAACGCTCACATAAAGCAAACATAAAAATCATATTTGTATGCTATAGTTATAGTTTGCATAATTGCACTCCATAGCAAACATAAATATGTATATTTCGCTATACATATACAAAAGAAAGCAATTGTATAATCTGTTTCGGTATACAAATACAAAAGATCAATTGTATAATCTGTGTTTGTATAAAACGAAAAAGAGAGGAAGACAAAAGAAAACCGGGCAGGGGAAGATCGTATTTGTATAATCATAAGTATATAGGACGAAAATATATGCATTTGTATTTCATTTGTATATATAATTTTCCCTCACTTTATACAAACACAAACGCAATGTATACATTTGTGTTTGTATAAAGTGAGAGGGGCGAGTGAGAGTGGCGAGCGAGATCTGGGAGAGGGGAACGAAAATATATGTATATACACAATTTTCTCTCACTTTATACATTTGTGTTTGTATAAAAGTGAGAGAGGCGAGGGAGACTGCCCAGCGAGAACGAGAGTGGCGAGCGAAATTCACCAGGAGAGAGGCGAAAGAGCAACAGTTTGCTATGGGGTACAATTAAATCAAACGATGATTATAGCATTTAATTTGAATTAATAATTTGTTATTATATACAATTTTCCCTCAAAAAAAATCATACTATAAGATAAAACCAATTTTAAATCCCATTAACGTTAATGTTAACATAATGAGGAGCTTCTAAGATTGGTTTAGGCAGCAGTTTGAATTCCAAGTGTCATTTGTACTTGTAGAAATTAAACAAATAAAATAAATTCTATTAAAATTTTCTGACTTCATCATTGTTTAATAACTAGTTGTGTCTGGATCAAATTGAACGAATTAATCCTTAATGTATCGTTCTTAGTTAAAGTTCGTAGCTTCACTACTTTATCTATATCTAGCTGATCGATTGCATATTGAATTGAACAAATTTTTATTACTTTTTAATCGAATTTCCTTATTAAAATTCATGACTTCACCACTACCTATAATTAACTAGCTAGGTACATATCAAATTGAACGAATTAATTCTTAATCTATCTTTCCTACTCTCTTTTTTCGGTTCATAATCGAATCGAATTGAATCGGACAAGGGATCAAATTTAGTAATTAGGTGACACAAATTAAAGTTGCTATGATAAAAATTAAAAGATGTTCACGGATGAAGCATGAATATATTTAATGAATATTGGTTTAATTAATTACTAGGAAAGATGATTAATTACTATAGTTATATATATACTCGTGAGGTTGGTGGCAAAGCATTTATATACTTTACAGCACTACATACATTTAATTATTTTGCAGAAGGAAGCATTTAATTGGGCAATTGACACTAGAGTTTCTATCAAACTTCATGTCAATCTAGTAGTACAACTAGTAAAGATTAAAAACAATGAATTTAATGCACACTGTGTCATACATGTGTGGCCCATATTCAATTTTTGAAATGTCTCTACGTGTTGTTCTTCTAATTTAGGTCACTATTTTCGAGCGCGTATTATCTATCTTTTAAGATTTTGTATACATCTTCAAAATGTCATTTAATATAGTCGAGAGGTATTATGCATGATCGATCACAAAAAACTGATGTTTTGACGTTTTCTTGAATTAGACAAGTCATGACTATATGATCAACTTAATAAGTAGAGGGAAAACGAAAGAGAGATGTGCTTATAACCACGATCTTTACAAGGCGCGCAACCACTACATAAGTTGCGGGAGAAAGTTGGGAAGAATTTTCCTTCATTTATATTTCTTGATAAACTATAACTTCAAGAGTATCTTTCATAAACTTTATATCGATCTAATAGTACTTGTAAAAGGTCAATGAATTAAATGCAAGATACTATATATGTGTGACCCAAATTCATTTGAATTTTTTCGACTGTTATTATTTTAAGTTAGGTTATTATATATTTACATTATATATTATCTACCTTTTAAGATTTTATTTGTTACATCCAAAAATTTATTTAATAATCGAAAGGTATTATGATCGATTATATAAAACTAGTGTTTTGTTATTACATTGAACTTAACAATTAATATAAAATGTCTATGATGATTTTCGACTTAATAATAAAGGAAAGACAGAAGAGAAGCTTAACAATTTTTATTAGGTAATCACTACCTAACCTATTGTTACGAAAAAATTCGAAGAACTTCCCTTCATTCATTACTTACTAAACTAGAAAGTCTTAAGAGTATCTTTCAAATTTCATGTGAATGTAGTGTATATAGTACATAGAAGTAAATATAAAAAGGATGGATCAATTAATTTAATGTAGGGAACCATACATGTGTGGCCCATATTTATTTTTTGAAAAATGTTAGGACGTGTTGTTTAAAATTAGGGTTTTCTCTTTTAGAGATATAATATTTGTCTTCTAAAAATTTATTTGCACTTGGAAAGAAATATTTAATAGGAGTAGTTGGGAGGCGTTATGGGTTGACTAAAAAAAGATGTTTTGACGTTTTATAGAATTGAACAAATCTATTATAAAATTTTGATATTTACTTTTCATTTATTTGGGGAAGATGAAGGAAAGCGATGCTTAGCGAGTCTTTAATAGGGCAATTATATTATTATTAGCAAAAAAGTTCAAACAATTTTCCTTCATTCATAATTAGGCCGAAGACATGACATCTCATGTCTTTGAGTCCATCCATATACACTTTCTTCTTAAACGCCTCATTTAATTAATATATTAGCAATAACTGAATAATAAGAAATATTTGTAAAAAGTAATAAATAACTTCTTATTAGTCTAAAAAATCAAATATTTAAACACAAATTTAGTTAGCTAACATGACAATTCATATATTCTTTTGTATACAATTGTTCTTAATATATATATATATATATATATATCGAACATCGAATAAAAAAGTCACAGTAAAAGAGATGTCCACCCTCTCATTTACGATCTAGAAGTACACATTAATAAGCTTTAAGTCAAACTTACCGCCCATTCCTTTATTTATTTCTACAAATTAACTTATGATTGTGGACTATTCACTAATCTTTGAAAAGACACCCCTTTTACAAGGGAAATCATACATGGAGGTACGTTTGCCAATTTAACTTTCTTCAAGTCTTTTATAACATAAATGATAATAATGAAAATGATATTCACATTATTATTTATGAGGAAGTGATCTTTTATAGTTGTTATGAAGTCAAGATTTTTGTTAGAAGAAGTCGAAAAATATAGAAGTAATGAAGAATTTAGGAGAATTCAAGATAGAATATATAGTTAAATTTTCTATTTGACGATATCATTTTTCTGCATACTTTTTAATTGTTATTATAAAATATCATTATAAAGTATGACTGATATTATATCTGTTTGTGTATATAAAAATCACTTTTCGATATATAATGTAAATTTTTTACGAAAGAATATCAATTGATACCTCTTGAATAATGGTGACTCTGTCACTATCTATGACCACTCACAATATGAAAAATTGGATGTAAGAAGATTAGGAAAACTTGCCAATATGTATGGTCTGACAAACTTATTTAACAATATGATCGAAATATATAAAATATATACACTAATTATGTATTATTATATGTATATCATAATATAGTATATGAAAATTATACTTCAATATACAAAATATATACACTAAGACGTTTCGTTTCCATTTTTTAGTTGAAAGCATTGCATAATATGTTTCTCTCTAGGGCGATTTAGTCTGATCAGAGTCAACTGACTCACATGGAATACATGATTCATTTTCACTAAGCCGGTTGCTTGAGTCCATAGACTCTTTCCTGTATGCTTTTTTATGAGGTCTACTTTCAAATCAGGTCAATCTTTTTGATTGTTTAAGTAGGTTTGCGCTCCTACCACCTCTTGGTAAAGTAGGCTCTCTTGTGTTGTTTTCTTAAATAACACTTGCTTTTTTAATGACTCGAACCCACAATCTCAATATTGAAGATGAAGGTGCTTACCATACGAATCCATAAAATAGAAGTGTATAAATGTTTAATAAAAGAAGAAGAAGTGGTTTATGTAATACTTGAAACTACAGGATAGGTTTATGTAATTGAAAAAAAGTTAAAGAAGCAACAACGTCGAGAGCCAAAAACCCTAGAAGAGAAAAGGGGTTTTAGAACCAGCAAAATCTGCAGAAGATTTGTACATTGGGTGAAGAAGGAAGAATGGATAAAGCCATTATTAAGCTTGACGAAGGTACAACATGCACTGCGTGGAATTATTCGGGTCACAGATTAGCTGCTGGTTCAACTGATGGTACTTTGTCCGTTTTTGATTCTACTGACCCGGCTTCATCTGTTTTCAATTGTTCTTCTAAATTCAAGGTTAGAAAAAACTCAATTTTCATATTAATTTGCTTTAACTCTCATTTTGAAGTCATATGGATTTGAAGTTTTTTTTTTTTTGTGTTGGAAAGTACAATTTTTGGATATAGATTGATGTAGTAGCAATGTACATCCAAAGAGTCGAATAGATTATTTATACATATAGGAATTAAGTATGCATCAATCCGAGGTTGGGTATATGGGATAGTGAGGATCATTGTCCTTGTGGTCGATAAAGTCGGGTAGAACATGAGGTCTCAGGTTCAAATCCCAGCATTTGGTGAGCAAAGTTACCAGGTACATGTGTTGGTGGGAGATAGAGGTATTTGGTGGAAATAGTAAGAATTGTGCTCAAACTAGCTCAGGCACCACCTCATAAAAAAAGATGGGATAGTGAGGATTATATTCCCAAACAAAAAAAGGGAACATTTGACTCTTGATATCAGACTTTGGAGTCCATACAAAAATCTCCTATTTGAATAGAAGCCAATAAAATGTAAAACGGGGCAGAAGTTAACATTTTTTTTCCATGTGAAGTCATATGTAATAAGAGAGATTCACGTCCTCTTCGTGCTTCTTGTATAGGCAACAGGTACCATAAGTATATGTTACTAAGGTTTCAGTGGCAGAAAAAACTGGACAAGTAGTATTGTCGAACTATGGTCCAGAAAGCTTGCAAGTATTAATGGTCTGTATGGCAAAAGGTTGAACTTTCGAATAACTATTTAGAAGCAGAATACATAACTAATCCAAATCAATTAAACTTGATTCCTTGTTTTTTCTTTCAGTTAGCCATTTTTATTGGGACCCTCTTTTGCTCTAATGTTATCTAAGGATTGAGTATGAAATTGAAAAACTGATGAACTGTATAAACTAACTTCAAAAGGAAGAAAAACTGTAACTGGCTTAGTCCTTTTTGTATACTTTCAACTCCAGTACTAACGTATTGCTGAGCAAATAAGCTTTTAATTTATTTTTTTCTTTCGCTTAACTATGAAAAAAATAATTGTGATCATAAAATAGCCTTAGATTCTTGAACTGAAATCTATGCGATTGCATTTCCACTTTTGACATTTTGATTAGGTGCATGAATCCAGCATTGTAAAAGTTGTTTGGGCTCCACCAGAATATGGAGATGTAGTTGCGTGCATTTGTGCTGATGGAAGTTTGTTGTTGTGGGAGGAGGTAGTTGAAGGTGAGGACACATTTCTTCTGCATTTGTTGATGAAATTATTGTCACGAAGCTAAGCTGAACATTATGTTATGTGTGCCTTTTCCCCTTCTTTTTTGCATGGGGATGTTTTGCTGATGAAAGTAGATAGTCAGAGTGAAATCTTTGGTTTCTTTCTTTTGAATCTCTAAAGACAGGAAAAAGAAGCAAAAGTAAACTTATTCTCTGTTTTTCCACAGATGTTTATGAAATATCGGAAAAAAAGAAAAAATCTAAACAGGAAACTTGATATGAAATTGAAGATTATTTTGGTTCTTTATGGTATTTATTCTTCCTTTTCTATTGTGTTTGGCAAGAGTAATTGTGAAGATAAATATTTTCCCTTAAATTCTTAGTAATAATCTCTGTTTCATATTATCAGTGAAACTATAATCTTAATCTTATCCTCAATTCAGTTACTTGCTTTCATAGTCCTTCTTTAATCTATGAATTTTTTTAATTTTATCTGCAAATACTTTCTCAAATTTTACTTCTGACAATAATTTCACATTTGTTTTTCTTAACATTTGACTAGAGACTTACAATGAGTTACTATTCTTTAGATTCAGAGCTGCTTCAGTGGAAGCTGTGCAAATGCTTTGACAGAATCTCATCCCAAGTTCTGGATGTTCAGTTTGGAGTCTCCCAGACAAGTCTGAAATTGGTGAGTTTGAATTAGATTGGTCATAAATGTCTATGATTTGACATTGAAATGTGATAGCAGTTGTTTGAATAGCTTGGGGGTGGCAGGGTGCTAGGGATTAGAACAAAGAGATGTATCTATGTTGTTTTTGAGTTTATGATTACTGATTTTGTTGTATTTCTCTTTCATGTCTATAGTGCTTTAGATGCATTATGATGGAATCACTCAATAGTCATAAGCAATCTATTGTTGTATGCATCTCTGCAGGAATAGTAAAAAACTTTATGGCTTGCCCTTGACTGAGATGTTGAATGTATCTCTGCCAGAAAAATAAAGTTGTTTTTGCTTGCCCTTAACGGAGATGTTACTTCCCCCTTCTCTTGATCTTTGCTGCAGCATTGGGATTGATTTCTTGTTACTTGTAGAGTGATGTGCTAAAATAATGTACCTTTATTGATTAAAAACCTTATATCTCATCTAAATTTATTTCAGCATATCCGGTACTCTTTTTTTTTATTTTTTTGTGTTGTTAAATTGTTAAAATCACCTCTTATAATCTGTTAACTGAATAGCAGAGAACCTACAATGCCAAGTTGCTTATTGCTTATTAATACTTGCATTTATCGATATCACTGGTCTAAAAAATTGAAGCTCTTTTTGGGAGTGTGAAAGCGAAGTGTTCTTCTCATTGACTTCTCCCCTAACTCCTTGTAAAGTTGATTGGGTTAGTTAATGAATTCATCTGGAAGGAAAGAAGGGGAACATCTACGAGGTCAGTTGTTACCCGATACAATCTTCCCACAGTAAAACTCTGTCATAAGATGCTTGAGGTACTTGAGAGAGTTCTTCAAGCTGTTGATCAGGAGGCACATAAAGCAACTATAGGTTCACACTAATTTGTACTTTTTTTTTTGTTGTTATTTGGCTCTAAAGTATGCCGTCTAGAATACCTAAAATGAATTGCTTTCTTGAACAAGATCACATTGGTACTAAGTTAAAAGTATTCCAAGTTTCTTTTTTCTCTTTTCCTTTTTTGAAGTTTCGAGGAAAGATCCCTACTCTTTCTTTTGCATTTGGCAATATGAGATGCCAAAGTGTTATATATGCTACTTAAATGTGTTAGAGGGTATATATGAAGTAGATCAGTTAGTAGATTTCATAGGCTCTTTGTATTCATGACTATTTGGCCTTTGAATGTTTTTTTGTTTGGTTGCCAGCATACCCTCATTGCTGATGAATACAACTTTACCATTCTCAAAAAAAAAAATGTGTTAGGTGGGTTCCCCATGGAGGATGTGACAGAGCAGAGTGGCCAATACCTGTACATTGTGGTCTTGCTTTATTTTACTCGCAAATCATTTAATTTATGGGCCTTTAGATCTGATGATATGTTCCTTATTTTTTTCTTCAATTTCACGGGATAGACAAGGATGAGATAAAACTGCCTGATCCAGTGATTCTTGGTTTTCAGCTTTTAGTCTATATGACTACATAAAGTCATTTGTGATCACATTTTCCATTATTTTCTTTCACATAGGTTGCTGCGTATTCAGATGGCCAAGTGAAAGTGTTTGAGCTCCTAGATCCATTTGAATTGAAGAATTGGCAGCTGCAGGTGTGTATCTACATTCTGCTTCTTTGACTTTCTGCCTCATGAGCCATGTTCTTCCTTATTGGTCATTTATATCGCTTTATCTTTCTGGTGCAGTACTTGTTCTATACATACTCTGAAAATGATGATAGCATTTAAAGATGACACATTATGAATGTTACTAAGAAATGGAGAAGCTAACTTTTAGTCCTCTTTTTGTAGGCTGAATTTCAGAATGTCATTGAATCTGTATCTAAATTTGGAAATGTTTCATGCCGATCGGCTTCTATTGCTTGGAATCCCTTGAAAGGAGAAATCCAGCAATCAAGCTTCGTTTTGGGTTTTGATTCAGATACGCCACACCTGAACTCTTCCAAGGTATGGCAAGTTCCTTTCTTACTGTTAACTTTAAGGATTGCGTTCTATAATCCTTAATTGGTTCTATTTACATCTTCTTTCTTTATTAGCTAAAACTTGGCAGTGAATTTATTGCATTTTGATTCTTGTTGATAATGAATAAAAGTTCAGCTAGTTATGCAACTTATACGTGTCTTTTTGACATTTATAAAGTCGGAAGATGTAATTCTTGAAATCTTAAGCTGCTATCATGTGGTAGATGGTCTTAAAAGCTGTAAGTATACTTGGTCTCTGATGGGACATATGTAATGTTATCATATCATAGATTTCCACAGGTTTGGGAATTCGATCAGGATCATCAGAGATGGCTTCCAGTTGCAGAATTAGCCTTATCTGCAGATAAAGCTGATCCAGTCTCTACTGTTGCATGGGCACCAAATATTGGAAGGTTAGCTCTTGACAACATCCTCCTTAAAACCATATAGCCAAACACTGCCGGTAGTGAAAAATTTCTGTTTAGCTTGTTGTATGCGCTTTCTAATTTAAAGCTTCCTTTTTCAGGCCGTATGAGTTAATAGCAGTTGCCACTTGCAAAGAAATAGCATTATGGCATGTTGGATCAAATCCAGACTCTGATGGAAGGCTCTCGGTGGAGAAGGTTGCAATGCTCACTACTCATGACAGTGAGGTGCCTAGTGCAACACTATTTAGTTTAGCTGTTCTTGTAAATCATTAACGTTCATATCCCAGCTTAGTAGGGTCACTTGAACCTATCTATTTTTGAGTTTCTTGATAGCGTAAAGTGACTAGTATTATTTGTTTTGATTTTAACGCTCGGATCAATTGTCTTGAGTGATCCTACATTCCCCTACCTTCAAGTTTTCTCATCTGCAATTTTCCAAGGCGATTGGTGACAAAACTTGACGCATTTAATTATACCATATTTGATATTTATCGTGCAGGTATGGCAGATGGAATGGGACATGAGTGGGATGACACTTGCTACTACTGGAAGCGATGGTGTAGTTCGCTTGTGGCAGTGCAACTTGAACGGAGTTTGGCATGAACAAGCGACATTAGAGCCCACTAGCTAGCCTGCTTATGTGATTTTCACATTCAAGCTTGAACAAGATTGCAAGAACCCAGTGAAACACAAGATTCTGTGGTTTATCCATGTTACCTATTTGTCATCAGGCATATCATTTTGTAAAGCTAAGTGACCCTTGCATTGTAAGTGGTGGAATATGAAAAATTCCCAATATGATTATGTTCATCTGATATACTGGAACTTGTTTGAGCCCATTGTTTTAGTATGTATGGAGAATTGGGGATACAGAGTTTTGATTGAATATGAAAAAAACTCGTGTTCGTTGTAAGATTATTGAAAAGTATGTTGGTCATAATCTGGAGAGCATCGCGTTGGCTTTGAAGCAGTTGCTTGGTACTAGCATTTTGTAGACGTGGTTCAGTTATTCCCATGGAGCATACAATTTCATCAAATTTATGAACATTCAGGCAGTCTTTTGCAAGAATGTGGTTGAAGTTAAAAAAAAAAATACTAGGCTATTGATACAAAATATTATAGCTTGTTCCTACCCTTGGCTAGTTTTCTTGTTAATTTATATAAGCATTTCTATACTACAAAAATAGAATTGAGTGATCAAAATCCAAGCTATTCTTTTTTATTGTCCTTTTTTGACATTATTTATCTGAAAAAATCTGAGAAATTTGGATCAAGCTCCACATGTTCAAGTGGAAACTCCAAACCTATAATTGGAGAGCTTGTTGATGAAGTGTTGGCTGAGAACAAATCCGGGAGGTCTGATTCTGAATGGTGCACGTTATAAATTCTTCGCGAATCATTCATCTGGCAGGTTGGTAATGAGAAGTAACTTGATTCAGGAGTTGTAGGAGAGACGAAAGATGGTGAATAACCCCCAACCAAATTGTCATCAACTTGTGACATCTGGAAATGCAGATTTTCGTCTATGAAACCAGAGAATGTTGGTGAAAATGGGAAAGAACATGTTGCTTCTTTCTTGTCCAAATCGTTTGTATTCACTCTCAGATTTGCTTGTAAGTTCGCGAGCATTTGGTTCGATGGTGTTGTTCTTGGATTGTTGGCTTGTTTCTTGTGTTTACGTTTCTCTGGTGATTTTGGTTGTGTAGCAGCTGCAGCTGTAGCACAGTTATAAGTTTGGTTACAAGTATGTGACCCTTTGTATGTGATTTCAAATAGTGCAGGATCATCATCAGACCTCTGCACTTGCTTTGTTGCCCAACAGTTCTGCATTAGTCTATATGTGCATCTGTAGTAACTCCTGCAAACATAATGAAATCTCGTCGTTAGGACAAAGGACGATGTTCGATTAAATTATGTACTATCAAGAGAGTAGAACCGTCAAAATAAACTTGATTCATGAGACTAGCTCAACCTAACCGGTTACTTGAAAAGGGTTGGGCTCAGGTCCTTTGAGCTTAACAGAGGTCAAAATGTCACACCCAAAAAAACTCGTTGGCTCTCGAGGCCGGGCCGGGCTGGGCTTGGGCCATTTCAAATGAAGGGCCCATCTAGCTTGCAGGCCTTTGAATCGGGCCGGGCTGACATTTTAAATGTTTTTTTTATAAGTGAAGGACAGATCTGTCTTAGTCTATTAAATTCTATAGCCGTGAGGACTTAGTTGGGCTAGATTGAACCAACCCGTTTTGACAGCTCTACAAAACAATTACTAAAAGGGTACTAGAAATCTTGAAAATTTCACTTAAATTTTTCATTTTTTTCCCTAAAAATGTTTTAAAAGTTGGTACCCTTTTTTTGTAAAATTCTTGAATATATTCACCTTGGATATTTAGCACCAAGAATGTCTTTTTGCCCATATTTTCTCCAACTATATCCATCATCAGTAGGTCCTTCATATCCATTTTCTGCACTCACTCTCACTTGTTCACTCCATGTAGGCATCTGTTTTCTGCAACAACCATAAAAAAAACCAAATCAATTTAACTCAAAAAAATAAATAAAAAATCAACAATCATCAAAATTCAGATATTCAGTCAACTAACAGTTATTATCTCATAAGCTCGCTTTTTTCTTGATTCCAATTTTTTTCATCAGAAACATGTGACTTTCTGAGATAACAACTATTAGCTGACTCGAAAAATCCTCTAACCTTTTCTTTGAAACAAATATGAAATCTTGATCATCACTTTTAGGAATTTCATCAACAGAAATTGAAGATTCAGGTGGTGCTACAAGTAGTGGAGTTTGTGTTACTGAAGCACTAGTCCAATTAAGAATTAACAATGATTTTTCAAATGAAGAAAGAATCATTTGCAAATGAAAATCCAATTCTTGAAATTTATTTGAAGCTCTTAATTGCTTAACATGTTCCAATCCTTGTGTTAATTCATTGATCAATGAATTATATTCACAATTGAATCCACAATCCATTTTCTAGTTTGTTTGTTTTTTTTCAAAGATAAAAATGTAATCTTGAAAATGGTTATTTTACATAAAAATAAATTGTAGTAATGAAATTTAGAAGTTTCTGAAGAAGGAGATGAGAAGTTTCTGAATTTCTTTGCTTTTGGGAATTTGTTAAGAGAATGATTTGAGGAAAATATGAGTTTGAAACAGCTGAATTTAAAAGGAAATGACATGTGGAGAAATAAAAAATTAATTATTTTTTTTTATAAAAAAAGTGAGTGTTGAAGTGGAATATAGTTTGAAAGTTGACTGTGGAAAACGAGTTTTTTTTTTTTTTTTTTTTTTAGACCAGTCTTTGGTCATAAAATCTTTTTTCAAGTGAAAATGTTTTAGTGAACAAGGTCCAAATGCTGACCAATTCAAACTTGAAAAAAAAAACTAAATAAATTATAAATCTCTTTCTACATTATCTTCTATTTTTTTCTTTTATGTATTTGCTTTCATAATCTCCATGTCCACATAAAATTGAATTTTATGAGTTGTTATGATCTCCAACTTTTTCTATAAGGAAAGTGATGGGATGATATTTCATGAGAAAGACACATTAAGTTTGAGTTTGTTTTATGTTTTACATTCGGTATTTGGTAATTGCTGACAAATGATTGTTAATATTTGTGATGGTGCTTTATTATATTGTCTTCAAGATCAGAACGAACTTGAGCAATAATGCAATATGATTCTTCGTAGGGAAAATCACATTCGTAGTTAAGGATCATTCTATGTATTGATTATGATTTCGTGATGATATGATTCTTCGTAAGGAAAATCACATTCGTTTTCAAGTTAAGGATCATCCTATGTCTTGATTATGATTTCGTGATGAAAATCCTAATTCTTCGTAGAGAAAATCACATTCGTTTTCAAGTTAAGGATCATTCTATGTCTTGATTATGATTTCGTGCCAAGAAATTCAACTTTGGGGTATAGGGCATACTTTATTAAGAAACAACTTTATATCCTTCAAATTTTGATATCATAGATGTGGCCACTTAATTATCACTTTATTGTATTAATTAATTATTGTTTGTAACAAAAAAAAATCATTCAGTTTTGCTTAAATATCAAATAAAGTCATTATGATGCAATAAAATAGACATTTTACATAGACAACGTCAAAACAATTTTCTGATTATAATATAAACACTTAGTGACTTTCTATGATACTTAGACAGAATTGAATGAATTGATTCGTTTTTGTTTATCTCATGTTTGAGTTTTTTTTTAATTCCAAAACGAGGATGTTGTCCTATAAAATCATCCCTATTTAGCATGAGAAAACCCCAAAATTAGTAAAAGCAACTCATTAATTAAGACATACCTTAATTAGACAACAATATTAATTATTTAGCACTAATCTATGCCTTTCACCTCACTCTAATTCTAATTCCTTAATCATGTTTGACCAAATGAGTTGAATTGAATCTCTAATAATACTGCATGAAATACTAGTGATTAGGAAATTAATTGAGTTTAATAATTAATTAATCAACTAATTAATTATGTATTTGGAATTTGACTGGAATTTATATTTCTCTCTCTCACATCACATCACATCTACATGATGCATTGTTGGCTTAACGCTGTTAATCTAGAAATTAGTAAAGTCAAATGTATGACCAATTCAAACTTACAAAAGTGGGGTCCATTTGATGATTTGGCCATATTTTTTGACGTTAATAATTAAGTTGTTGATAAGAAAAAAGTTGTCTTTATTAAAAGTCAGAGGTTGAGTTTAAAGGATCAAAAACCTGACCGATTACGGTAAAGTGATAAGTACTATTTTATTTTTATAAAATGAAATTTCAAGCGCAAATGAATTAGTCAGGTCTAAATCGAATAACATATCATTCAATGCATCTTTTTTATGTTTATACATATAATTTATTTTTTTGAAATTTATTTATGAAATTACACTAAATATGTCGTGGCGTTATCGTCGTTGTTGTTGTAGGTGTGAAACCAAGAACACAAAAATATTTAGAGGATTGTGTGGTTTTGGGGACAAAGAAAAAGACAAAGAATGAATATATACAAACATTTCAATTGCGCGTTCTTTTTTTCTATTGGGTAGAATTTAAGTGATGAAGATGAGTGTCACATAATTACTCAATATATCCAAATACTATTATCTCATTATTATTATTGGACCTTCTAGGTCTTCCAATGCACTTTTCTACTTTAATGCAATTTTTATTTTATTTTTGGTTTGGCCTTTATTTGATGTTCGATATTTTATTTAGGATTCGATTAATTCAGGTTTGTATTCGTAATATAAGTTTTATTCGAAGAAGTAAAACTAATCGAGAATGGAAGAATACTTATTATTTTGACTTTCGTAGGGGATTAGTTTGAGCTATACATCAAACTAGATTTTAGGTAGATTGAATTGAACGAGTCAGTAATATAGGTCAAGCTAATAATAAAAGGCTAATGTTATGCACGTTTAAACTTGGATGGATTGGACGAGTCATGCTTTTATGAGTTAATTTTCTCTATTCATTTTTTTTTCTTTTCTATTTTTAACTAATATTGTCTAGATAAAGAAGGTTTGAAAATTCAAAAATTATGAACCAAGAACTTCTAGATGTTGCAATTAAGAAAATTCCTCGGATTTTAAGTGTTAGTATACTATTGTTTTCCTCTTTCAAGTTTCAATTATTAATTGTTATTTTAAAGTTCAAGATACAATTAATTTTTTTTCGTTTTATTCTTAGTTGTAATTGCTCTTGAAAACTATAAAACCTTAATCATGATGATATAAGCATATAAACCAAACAAATCAATAAAGAAAATTATGTTTTTATTAAGACATAAAAGCTTGATAAAGGGGGGCTTTTGTTCACTAAAAGTATTATAAACCGTGTTAGATAGTCAGCCATCACATGACTCTCAAATTCAACTTGTGGTGGATCTCGGGAAACAAAGTGAAAACGTAATATCTTTGGCCCCATACTTTGAAATGCTCCTCCTTGTGAATTGATTGTTCCCCCAAACCTACAACAACTAGAGTGTATTAGGACACTTGAGAGAACTATGTCAGAGGAACTCAACAAAATGACTCAGTAACTTTGGGTGAATGATTATTCTCTTATCTTTTGAATAGGAAACACATATCATGGTGGAGATTGTTTATTAAAAACACAACAATAGTAAAATAATATAAAAAGATCTTTTAATTTATATTTTCTAAGAAACATGTTAAAGAAAAATACAACTGATAATTTGAAACGAAGAAAGTATAGCAATAGTTTTGCAGCCCATCTTGTCTAGTGAGTCGATCCTTTTTTTTTCAATTTATATAATGCAATGTCTCCAACAAATGGCCTCTAAGAGACTCAAGTTTGACTATATTGTTATGAGTTTGGATTTCAGTGGCTTTTTGACTGACTGTTGTCAAGTTGATTATTCTTACTCTCCAATTTAGTTTGTAAAAAATAAAAAAAGTATTAAAAAATCATTCAATTATGAGATTTGTAAACATTGCATACTAATAAACCTCAATTGGAATTTGGGAAGACCATTCCAAGAGAAAAAAAGAAGAAAGAAAAGTAAGAGCTAGGACTGAATATTTGTTAGAGATTGCTTTATATTCCTCAGTATGTTATGACTTATAATTAGAGTTTTCAATTTTTGAGCTCTTGAAGTGAAAAATTATTTTGCCGATTTGCCCTTCAAATGGGTTGGTCTTTAAGTTTTGTTTTTAACAATTGAACTTACGTCTAACGGGGCATAAGTTCTTTAAGGACGCTGAACATAACTTATGAGATATTATAATGCGAAAATATAAACGTCTTTAAAGAGCAGAAATTAATACCAACACAAAATATGGCAAAATGTGCAAATGACCCAACAAGTATAAGTTCTTGGGCCAGGACTTCTATACTGGACCATCCATTGCACTGGGCTTCGTGACAACTCATGATTTAGCCCAACAAAACATCTGCCAACTACGGGAAATTATGCTGAGCTTGAAAGTGGGTGGTCTCAAACTTTTGACCTTACATGATCTACGGGGAAACCTACACGGTCAAATAAAAGTCAAACTTGGAAGTATTATCTACCAAACAAACGTGATCAATAGTTCAAGACCAGTCATCTCTAAGATCATTTTTGTAATTCACTCTTGTTGTTCTCGATCTAGGATATATAATCTCCAAAATGTATATACAAGTAGCCCTTCGCTGCCCTCGATTTATTTATTATTATATGTGGAAAAGAGAAAAGAATATAGGAATTAGACAACAAATAATGGAAACGCATATAGAATAAAGTCAGAAATATTTCAAATTATGCAAGTAGCATATATTTCCTTCATATATAATATTCAAATATACTCTAGCTACTAGAGAAAGAAAAAAAATACTACCAAGCTTTCTCGTTGATTATTGAGTGACTGTCTCCATTATGATATTGCTAGTAAACAACACTATATTTACACCCAACAAGTTTGTGATTGAAGATGGTGAATCTAACATTTCGAAGTTTCACATAGTTAGCAACAAAAATAATTGACCAAGTCAGATTCCGAAAGAATTAACAAAAGCCATAAATTATGATTCACACAACAGACTCCAACATGTTTGCAATTGAGACGTAGTTGAATTATCAAATCCTAGGCCACATGTTCACTTGTCTAGAGTTTTCTTCCAGCTACTATAGTTCCAAATATGTAGAATTGTCTAAGTTTAGAAAATAGAACAATAAACAGATAACTCAATTATCACAAGGACATGAAACATAACTTGTGAGATATTATGATGCGAATATATAAACTTAGCTCCACGAGAAAGTATTTGCCTCGAGGAGCAAAAATCAAATACCAAACACAAAATAGAAGCAAAAGTGCAAATGGCCCAAGGTATTTTTTTATCTTGGGCCAGGACTTTCATACTGGACCATCCATTGCAATGGGCTTATGTGACAACTCTTGCTTTAGCCCAACATGTCCAAATTACACCCAACGACTTTGAAAATTGGCGGTATTGAACTTTTGACCTCACTTGCCTCATGTAAGAACCTTTGCGGTCAAATTAAAAGTCAAAACTTGGAAGTATTATCTATGGGACTACCGCGATCAGAAGTTCAAGACCATCCATCTCCAAGACACTCTTGTTGTTATCAATCTAGAGTATATAATCACCAAAATGTATATGCAAGTAGCCCTTCATTGCCCTCTGTTTATTTATTATATGTGGAAAAGAGAAAAGAATATAGGAATTAGACAACAAATAATGGAAACGCATATAGAATAAAGTTATTTCAAATTTTGCAAGTAGCACATATTTCCTACTTATATAATATTCAAATATACTCTAGCTACTAGAGAAAGAAAGAAAAAAAATACTACCAAGCTTTCTCATTGATTATTGCGTGACTGCCTCCGTTATGTTATTGCTAGTAAACAACACTATATACATCCAACAAGTTTGTGCATTTATGATTCATACGTACAATACATATATAATAAATCTAACATTTCTAAGTTTCACATAGTCTGGTTCCGAAAGAATTAACAAAAGCCATAAATTATGATTCACACAACATACTCCAACATGTTTGCGATTGAGACGTAATTAGAATTATCAAATCCTAGGCCACATGTTCACTTGTCTAGAGTTTTCTTCCAGCTACTATAGTTCCAAATATGCAGAATTGTCCAAGTTCAGAAAATAGAACAATAAACAGATAACTCAATTATCACAAGGAATAGAATAAAGGCTCACTCAAAAAGCTTTACCTGACAAAAAAAAGATTCAAAAATGATAAGAGCTAGTGATGTGAGGTGTTAAAAGAGAAGAATCTTCACTACCAAAACTAGTATAAATAGATGCCATATGACTGGCCATATCAAGTAAGAGAGCCATAAGAAACTAGAACTCAAATACCAAGAGTCGTTTTCTGTTCAGTTTCTGACGAATATCAATGGCGTCACTTCAGTGCCAAAAGCCAGTTGCACAACAAACTGTCTGCCAGAAAACCACCAACACTGCCACTTGCCACAAGGCGAATGAGCACCACTCTTTGGCTGACAAAATGAAAGAGATGACAACCAAGATGTTGCACCACGACAACCATGGTCAGCAATCTGCCTACCATGGCACCAAAACTCAACATTCAGCAGGCCATGGATCCACTGCTATCCACGGAAATCATGGTAGCCACGGCCAGCAGACTGCATGCCATGGCACAAAAACTCAACATTCAGCAGGCCATGGCTCCACTGCTATGCATGGAAATCATGCTAAGGGACAGAACACTGCATGCCATGATGCTAAAACTCAGCATTCAGCAGGCCATGGCTCCACTGTTGGGCATGGAAATCATGCTAAGGGCCAGAACACTGCATGCCATGGCACCAAAACTCAGCATTCAGCAAGCCATGGATCCACTGCTACTAATGGAAATCATGCTAAGGGCCAGATCACTGCATGCCATGGCGCCAAAACTCAACATTCAACAGGCCATGGCTCTACTGCTATGCACGGAAGTCATGGTAGCCACAACCAGCAGACTGTGTGCCATGGCTCAAAGAAGGAAGGGGGCATCATGCATAAGATAGGTAGTCAGCTGAAGACCATCAGGAAAAAGAAGAACAAAGATGGACACTGCAGAGATGGCAGTGACAGCAGTGACAGCAGCGACAGCAGCAGCAGCAGTGATGATGAGAGCGACAATGAGAACGGTGGAAGGAAGAAGGTATCATCTAAATATAACCTATTGTCTATTATTGCTTCTGTATAATCTGATGGGCACTGACAATAGAGAAGAAAAAAAAATAGATTTCAATGTTAAATGCTCCCTCCGTTTTAATTTGTTTGTCTGGTTTTGACTTGACATAGAGTTTAAGAAAATAATGAAGACTTTTGAATCTTGAGGTCTTAAGCTAAAGATATGTTGAATGTAACAAAATGCCCTTAAATCTTGTGGTCTTAAATATGTTATGTGGAAAGTTAGAATTATAGAGACATTCTTTTTGAAACGGACTAAAAAGTAAAATAAGACAAACAAATTGAAACAGAGGGAGTATTTCACAAAATTGATCCAAAACCTGGACATCCACAAACTGTGAAAGGGAACAGAACTTGAATTAGTTAGTGTAACCCTTCACAATACTCAGTTTCATAAAGATAGCAACTTTACTAGTTACCCAATTTACCTTGAAGCCTAAATTGTAATTTTGCTTTTGCAGAAGGAGAGCTGCTGAAGAAGTAAGCTGCAACAATCAAGTGAGTAAGAGACAGAAGCTATAACACTAATAAACTTCTGTTGCTCAATAATTATGTACTTTAATTAAAGGGTGCTATGTGTGTGTCTCTCTGAAGGAGTCAGGTGTGCTGCATGAATAAATGCAAATACTTCTATTGTACGTATTACCTATGGCCTTTCAAGTAATGAAATAAACTTGTGAGATCAGTATTTTCTCTTCTGTTTTTTTTTGGTGGGGGTGGGGGTAAAGTAATCAATATTGCCTCAGGTGGAAAATAAAATGAACAAACAATGAGCAAAGACATATTTGCACATAATATCGTGGAATCAGTATGAATCGATAATCAGAGAGCAAGGACAGAGGAAAGAAAGAGCCAATTATAATGGAATGATCATTTTCTCCAGCATTTGGAGACAATTTTCCAGTAGCACATCAGGATTTCAAAGCTGATGAATATAATTTTTGAAGGAGTTGTTAGTAACTAAGCAAGTTTGTCTTCTTTCTACCATTCAAATGAGATAATAACTAAGAAGAATGCTCAAAACATCCTGGGAACTCCAGAAACCAATAAGAAATAAGTTAAATGCAAAATGAAAATAAAAGAAAGGCTTAAACTGTTCAGGCTGTTTTGCCTTGAGCCGAGGGTCTATCGGAAACAGCCTCTACCTTCAAAGTACGGGTAAGGTATGCGTACACTCTACCCTCCCCAAACCCCACTTTGTGAGATTACACTGGGTATGTTGTTGTTTGCTTAAACTATTCAGACTACTCATGATCGTATAAGTAAAAGAAAGAGTATATTCTATCAGATATTTGAAGGCTTTGATCCTATTGCATTTTTAGAGGAATAAAAGCAGCAACCAGATGATCATTAAGTCCAAAAGAAAAATGCAATGAGATACACAAAAGAGACGGATGCACCATCCAGACCCAGGGACAGACGTATAAGCTTTAAGAATGGGTTTTGAACCCACCATTCTTGACTAAGACCCTATAAATATGTGCATCTGTGAAAAAAACTTGAAAAAGTAGCATAAATATTAAGTTCTAAACTCATGTTTTTGAAAGAGTTTTGAACCCATTAATTTAATTCTTAATTTGCCTCTGTCGGGTCCAGCCTAACCAATGAAGAGAAAGTATGTTGAAACTAATCAAATTCTGGCCGATATATGAAGGCCTAGTGGACTATGCATATTTAGCAACAAAATAAGGAATGCCTATGTTCATAAAGCCCAAACCGAAAGAGATGGAGAGCAGAGATAGAGAGAACAAGAATCTAGTACATTACATAAAAAACCTTTACTGGAGCCTAGGGGTATAACAACAACAACTGCTAATACGCCTCAATTCCAAGAAAGTTGGGGTCAGCTATATGAATCCTCACTTACCACTTAACTTCATTTAAATCATCTTATGCCAATACTATGCAAACACAAGTAAAAAGTATTACAAGTTGTGTGTGCTTTTTAAATTAATGGTATATATCTCTGAAAGGTTAAGCCACTCCTAGCAAGCATAAGACCTAGAACAGAAGTGCTAACATGTAAAACATATTCTCAACTATACTATAACACCTATATTGCCTATCTTTTACTAACTCTACATGAATCCCAAATACTAAAGGTCCTTGAGACAACTTCGTTTTATGTGATTTTAAGGCTACCTCGTCCTTCTTTAAGACCTTCAGGCTTCATCCCATGGTTTCACACCTGCTCATAGCACTGGACATGATCAAACCATCTCAAGTGACCTTCTCTCATTTTATCCTCGATATGTGCTACTTGAACCTTCTTGTGAAGGTGATCATTTCTAGCCATAGTTCAAACCTAAAAGATGTCGACTACCCTCCGCAACTCTCAGCTAGTCACCTTCAAATGAGAACACCAGAGAATATTCACTATTTACAAAAGAGATTAATGATTAATAATTTTTTCATGCTTTCTATAGAAATAATATCTTGATTCACCTTCATCTATTAGTCGAGATGAAAGTAAGTTTCAGCACTGCTTCTCTCAAAATTTACACTTCGATCCTTTTAAAGGAAATCATTACATTATTAGGGCATCAAATTTTCAACATTTAAATAGCAAAATAATTCCAGCATTTCCTTTTTCTTTTTGGGTCTGTTTTGTATTTGAAGTCTCTTAAGTCTGAACAGAACAATTTCTACTTGTATTTTTTCAAATGAAACAGGAGGAAGAAAAGATAGGGGAATCTCAAAAGATGGCAACCAGTCTTATTCTTTCTGGAATTTTCGTAAAAGCCAAAAGGTCAGTTCATCGTCTACATTACCTCTTCTTCGTGAAGCACAATATATGTGTGGTGGATGCGGTCAAAAGCTCAGCTGAAGGATTTGGAATATTTTTGTTTTTTGATAACAGACACGTTTAATATTTCAAAGAAGGATTTGGAATATAAACATAAGAAAAATAAATTGGCTAGGAAATAGAATGAGATGCTCTTCAAAGTTTAGCCTTTGGCAGAAAAGGAGATTCAAAGATGACAGGACAACTGATGAAAAATAAGAAAAGAATCCCACCACTAATTCATGTTTCTATTGCGTACATGTATATATATAATAGATATATATCAATCATTCTGTGAATATCAAGCAAAAAGAAGGCAATAGTCGAGAAGACAATATCTTTAGTTTCAATTCAATCACTCATGGCATCAGTTCAATGTAACAAGCCCACTGAGCAAAACATTAATCATGTTCAATCCTCCACCGTGAGCAACAAGACTTGCACTCCAACTAGCCAAAAGGCTGTTGGCAACAAGATCAACACTCCGATAAGTCAAAAGGCTGTTTGCAACAAGACCAACACTCCGACTAGCCAAAAAACTGTGTCCAACAAGAATAGCACCCCGACAGTCCAAAAGACAAACAATGAGAACCATTCTTTCGCTGAAAAAATGAGAGAAATGTCAAACAAAATGTTTCACCGTGAACATCATACTCAACAGGGCCAGAAAGCACACATCCAAAAAGGAGGTCAGCCTGTCTGCCATGC